>BMAV01025789.1:298771-346367 GCA_019973955.1 Trichonephila inaurata madagascariensis
AAAAATGTCTATTAAATGGTCGTTTTCATCGTTAATCTTCGCAAAATTTTCTTTAGAAAGCGTGGAAATATCTTGAAATGATTTATATTGAGATATAATTTCAGAATTCTTACGAATTATTTCAGCAACAAAAATAATGTATAAAAAATTATCACAAATAATTAAAGAAAAAAAATGAAATATCATTTTTGGGAAAAACTATTTCACATTTTTCATTTATAGAGAAACTAAATTTCCTTTTTATGGAGAATATGAAAATTACTCCGTAGTTTTATAAATAATTTATAAGTTTTTCGTAATTATTCCAAGTATTTTACTTATAAAACAATATGATTGAACTATGAAAAAATTGTACCTTCCTTACATTTTTGACAAATGCTGAATTTGTTAGAAAATATAATTTTATACAATTTTACGTATATATGACTGGGAAGTCCTTTGTTTATTCTTCTTATAAATAATAAGAATAAAATAAATTAACCTAAATTTTCTTTTAAAGCAGGTTTGTATCGTTCTAATATCTACAAAATAATCGTTGCTAAATATATGGAATGAATACCATAATCACAAAGCTTAAATGTGTCTATGAAATAAGAGAGTGCTATGTAATAAATTTGTTCGTATAGATCTATATAAAAGAATTTTCCTTCTTGATTTTAATACATTTTGTTTAAATAACATTTCTTATGAAATGTTGACTCAAGTCATAAGATTTGATAAATTTTTAAAAATCATTCCTTTCAATGAAGAAACTTCAATTACTTCATTTAAAAAAAACAGGTGAAAGTGCATTATTAATACAAAGATAAATACATCATATGATGTTTTTACATATATTTATTAATTAATTAGTAAAAACTGTAGTTAATTATAAATGTTTTATTTATGAGAAGAGGGTAAATAGAAATACTGAAAAACAAATGGAGAGTGAGATTCTAAAAATATACGCTGAATAAAATTTGTTATTCATCTTTGGTTTCTAACAATTTTTCTTTGATGCGAAAAAAGACTCAAGTAATCAGTGTGTAAGAAAATTTTATTTGATGTTCATATTGATCCAAAAAATGATGATTCATAATTCAATGCCTTACAAACTAATTGATTGCATGTGAGGTTAATTCATTAATTTGTCAGTAAATCTGATTGACGAAGATTTAATATATAAAAGTCATTTATCCAAAAGGATAATAATTAGAAAAAGCATTAAATATATTTCGTCTCTGTACTGGAGTGCTTTTAATGATTTACAACCATAACGGTTGGGCTTCTGCAACATTGTTTTAAATTATGTTCACTAAATGAGGGTAAGAAGAATTTTTCGGAATTGTTAACGTGTTTTATCACGCGACTAAGAACCTTTACTTTTTTTTAAAAAAAATGTTTTTCATTATATTTTAAAAGTACATTATTCAAGTACAGTTAGTTTTTTTTTTAAGAAGAATTCTTCTCTCTGTGTGTAAAGAGGTAAAAGATGCTTAAAATAGTTTTTATTTTGAAATGAAGAAGGTAAAAAATACATTTCTGATATTCATACACACATGTATAATTCATGAAATCTTTTTTTTTTAAATCAAAAGCAGAAAACGGATAAAAGTAACTCACCAGAATTGCTTTAATAAAATTTTCATAAAATATCAAAGTGAAATTGTTATTTAATTTTAATCACTAAATATATGTGGAAGAATTGAACTACAAAGAATGTGTAGGTTCTTATAAAAACTCATAAATTCATTTCAAAAGCGAATTTTTTTGAAAAAAAAAGTCTTCTTTCATTTTTTATATAGAATAGCTTTAAAAAAATCCGAACATAACGTGAAACAAAAGTTCATATATTATTCGTTTTCACTGATGAACTTTTAGGTAAGGCGTTCACAATTATAAAAATTTGAAAAGTGGTTTAGAATAATTAAAGACATAATTTCTTAGATTATTAATTACTTGAATCAAAAAACTACTCTACGGCAAAAAAAAATACTTATAACAAAAGTTTAGAAACTTCCTTCTTTTTTATTTGATAAATCAGTATTATGTAAATTTTACAATATACCTAATAAAGAAGAAGCATAAGAGTCAATCCAAGTGGATTGATTCATTGTTTATTAAAGTCACATTTCGAAACTGCTCGAGGTCTATTGGCGACATACCTCATACTTTTAAACCAAGTCAAGTGACAAGGACAAAACTTGAGTTGACTCCTCATTCTCTCAACTTCCACACTATTTCAACGTGAAGACTCATAGCCCCTTAAGTCTCGATGCATCAGCCTCTCTAATATTTCCTTCCTTAGTGACACCAATACCGTTTTTAACCTCCCCGGGGCCTTAGGCCATTCAAATCATTACGCCCCCTCCAACTATTTCCAGACCACTCCCCCCTCTCCTTCAGTTCTTATCTTGACAGTTTTTCTCTTTTGAGAGTTTTTCCATTATCCACCACCTATGAAACCCCGTGTCCCGGACTGGCAACTGACAGCCGTAAGGAAAGAAAAGATAGTGACATGGTTTAGCCACTCTTGTTCATTACTTACCTAACGGTACCACGGATCATCTACCCACTCTTTTCTAAATTAGTACAGTAAATTAATGAAATCATTTGCAAGTAAAGCATAGAGTATACATTAATGTGTGAACTGTTTTCAACTTGTTAATTATCATCTTTTTCATCGGCTATCATTTTACTATCTTTTACTTTTAGACATCCTTATTCTTTGTTGAGTCATTGTCATTGTACTTGTACAACAAAGGTTTTTTCGAGCTTTAATCATCGCAAAATCATTAATGACATCATTGTAATCAGTTTCTTTTGTAATATTTTGAGTACATCAACATCTAACTTTAAGCTTTTCTTTTTCTATAGTAGATCTCATTTCAGTCTTTACTCTTTTTATGGCAGAAATGCTTCTCTTATGACTTTTTAGGTGGTGGTACATTCCTTTCTTGTAATTTAATTTTTTTTCACTTTTTTCGCCCTTCAATTTTTCGCTCCCGTAAATCACTTAGCCCTAGGCACATGTGCAGCTTGCTTAAGTGGAAAATCGGCCCTGTGGCACCAGGCCTCGAACCCACAGATTGATAAAAACAATGCCACCCATGAGTTTGGGACCATAATGCAACATATCAGCAATTGAATTCGAAATGATGAAAGATAGATTAGAGAAAAAAAATATGAAGCCTATGAATGTATAAAAGAAGGGATGAAAGAAGAATTCAAAGGCTGGTGGTTACGCAAAAAAAAATGGTCCCCGACAAGTTCAGAGTGCTAGAGTTCTTCGTATCTCACAAAGAATATAATTCAGAGAAAAATATAAAAATATGTAAGACACTAATGCATCGTAAACTGCAAAAAACGGGAGTGAACCTAAAACCACATCACATATATAAAAAAATGAAGTGATTTGTATTCAGATGTGCCGAAAAAGGTATTCTATTATATTCAATGATGAGAAATGGATTTTTAATATGTGGTTGGATTAATTATTGACAAGATCTACGAAACAAACATGTTATTTTTTCAGCTAGCAGCAAGCCAGTGGCAGAGTCATGGTTTGGGGTTCGTTTGCCTTCAATGAACATGCGTCCTTACATTTTCTTAGAGGTCACCAAACATAACATGGCTGCATATGCATATTAGAGAATGGTTTGTTACCATTTGCTAAGATATTAACCGGACTACAGTGACCATTTCAAAAGGACAATGCCTCCATTCATGCGTCCAACTCAACAAAAAAAAAAAAAAAGTGGTTTCACTCGTACAAGATCTCTGCGTTGGATTGACCAACTTGGAGTTTGACAAGTAAATGCTAGTTTTAGGCAGCCCTTTAATACACTTAATTGAGGTTTACCGTGGAAAAAGCATGGTACTATCTTTACAATGATGTAAAAGTTAATTCTTTCAGTGGAGAAATTTTTTTTAAAGTCATTTAAAGAAATAACAAAACTACTTCTTACTAAACTGTATACTTAATTTTCTTTAAATTCCGGATTTACCTAAACTTTTGGGACACTGTTATTTCGCTAACAGGACTTGAAAATTACTGGTCAGGGGGATTAACTATGATTTCCCACTGTTACCAAAAAAAAAAAAATTGTCTACAAAAGTGATAGCTAGTTGGGTAAACGCACCTTTAACTTTTTAAACTGATTTTCAGGCTTATATATTTTCTAAACTTTTGGCTTGTAGAAAATTAGAAAACATAGAGTGAAAAGTTCAATTTAGAGTGCTTGAAAATGAGAAGCTTAAAAAATATCAGTTTGCTACAAAAATAGCACAAGAGTTTGGTTTATTAAAAACTATAATCCCAAGAAACAAAATAAAGAAATATCAATATTCCTTCTAAAATCATTAAAAGTATTTTTCTGCTGTTAATGAACATGTAGAGCAAAAAAGAACACAGTTATGCTGAAAAGTCATGAAAGTTATAAGTAGAATACAATTGTTAACTAAGATAAAAAAAAGTTTGTATAATTTAATTTGACAAAATAAAATAAATAATTACACGTAAAAATTTGTAAAATTTTAAAAATAATCGTTCATAATATAAAAATTTTCAATTCTTTTGGTTGAACTAGCAGTCCAAAGTATTGTCTACAAATTTTGTATTTTCTTGAGCAAGCATTTGTTGAATTCGATCTCATATCAGCTACATTAGTTGCTTGAAAATTACATATATAAGTAAATTGTCGGAAGCTTTATATTTTTCTTATTTATAATAAATATTAGATAATAATTTCAAGACTATCAATCTCTCTCTCAACTGAGTTTTAGAAACAATTTTATTCTATAAGGGCGAATTTTACATTTTTTATTTATATCTTTTCCGTTAATTTCGTCCAACACTAATAAGACTATGCACAACGAATGCGTAGCTTCACAGAAAAATTCACAAAGCAAGACGGATAAATTTTCTTTTAATGAAAAAACTTATACAAACATTAAAAGGGCTTTTAAAGCCATAATTTTTCAAAATGAAAATAAACATAAATCAGAAGATGCAAAAATTATTAAAAAAAATTGAAATAGTAAATACATTTAAAAAAGTACCCACCCCGTATCATATATATCTACCACCGGGGGGGGGTATGAAAATTAAAAGGAAATTTTAAAGGACATAACATATATTTCTGTGCTTTTTTAAAATTTATCTCGCTGGATGATAAATAATATTCAATTATTGGTACTTTTTAAAAAACATATCAAACTAAAGCTACTTTCAATTATTATCTGATCCAGAAAAGAGCCATTTTACTCTTTTTCTTTTATATATATATCTTTAAAGTAATAGAATCATATTTTAGCATAACCAGGAGCGAAGAACATTAAAAATCTCATTAATATCATTTTAACAATCTTAGAATTAACTACGCTATAAGTAAAACTTTTAACTGATGCTCATTTTTCAAAAAGAATTTTTAAAAAATTTCTCTCTTTGTAAATATATATACCACTATGTTCTTTTTAGCTTTTAAAAATAATTCAGTATCTTATAATCAAACTAAGAAATAATATTCTGATTTTTCTGTAGTGATCCATTTTAATACTGATTAAAAATCATAAAGGAATATTGAATTAAATGTATACACATTTTTATGTCTTTTAAATCTGTGAAGAAAAAAAAAAGAATTTGAAATTTGTTAAAGAGCCAGAGTTTCTAGTCTGTAATAAACTTTAAAAATGTTACAATTATTAGTCAAATTTAATGTATATTTTATAAAAAGAAATAAAACTCTTTTTTCGAAGTTATAACAAGACAGAGTTTACTGTAGTAGACTATTCCTAATTAAATGCTTCATTTGAATTTCGATTTGGGTTAGATAAAAAAGATAATACAAGTTCGAAATAAAAAAAAAAAAAAATATTGATTACAAAAAAAAAGTAATTTTCGGAAAATTAAATTTATCTGTCCAACATAGATTTCCTGGTACGTAATTTGATATATCTCAGAGTAATTCATGCTATTTTCTGTATCTAAAAATATACTAAATTTTTTAAAATAACTTGACTACTATATAAAAACAACCTATTATCTTAAGTGATATTATAACAAAAAAAATTTCTTTAAGAGAAAAAAAGGGGGAAATCATTTATATCGTATGAATTGATGCAACGCTAGACGAACAATTTTTCCTCTCCGTCAAACCAAAAGGCCTTTTGCTCGGTAATTTCACCCTTGGGGTGATAAAGAGCCAAATATAGCGCATGGTCATCAAGCAACCATTTATTCCGGCGAAAAGAAATTGTTTGCCTGCACCCACACTCTACTTACAGAATATTACTGTGAAAAGAGCACTTATATTTTTGAAGTACATTATGTACCGAAAATGTTTTCAAAAAAATTTCCCTCACTATGTTTGTTTTGATATTTATGGTGGATTAAAAACATCCGGTATTTCGAGAGGAATAGGTTTCGCTTAACGCAAAATTGACTTAGGATTTTAATTATAGAATAGTAAAATTTTTAAACGCCATTAATTATCGATCAAAAAACTTCAGATATCAATCTGGTAAGTATTTTTTAATTATATTTCTAAGCAATGTACATCAATTTTTTGGTAATATTTATATATATTTTTATAATGACCAAATTAGAATATGAAAACTATATTTTAATAAATTAATTTTACAATTCTTTACTAAAAATTTGGTGTAAAAAAAAATCTTGTACAACGTTTTATTGTAATTTTGAGAATTAAAAATTTTTTTCTCCCCTTTTTAAAGAAAACTCGATTTTTGTTTCATAAAAAAAAGGAGGAAAGATAAAGTGATTGAGAGAGAGAGAACAAAATTTTACTTTTTATTGAAAGGAACTAATTAAGATTTTTTAGTTGAAAAAGTTGCATTTCTTTCCAATTTTGACTTAGTACTTATTATTCATTAAGTTATAATATGCATTTACAAGCTATTACTTACCTTTTAAAAAGATTATTTTATTAAATCCTATTATGATTTAATTTAAAGGTGTTTATTAAAAAAAATCTTTATGTAATAAAGTGAAATGTATCTCTCTCTCTATATATATACATACACACAAATATTTATATATGTGTATAATCACAATAGGTTGAGTATGTTGAAAAAGATAGGAAGCTATTATTAAATGGAAGATTATTTTTTTTTCTTTTTCTTCTTGATGGCATATGTCAAATGATATAACTGCAATAATGAATTAAAAAAAGTTACTGCACCATTATTTTGATTCTGTAATATATAGAACTAGAAAAATTCAAATGATATCACATTTACAAAATAAAATTTAGAGCTACCATAAAAAAATTTTAATGAGTGTATAATGTACATCCAGTGCTACTTAATTTTATCACTGTATGTTGCATATAAATTTAGCTACTTCGTGATTATAGTAAAAAAAATAAATAAATTACTTCTGAATTTTATTCTGAATAAATCATATTATATTACATTAAAATAGCTCAGCAATTTAGTTTTAAATGTTTTTAATTATTTTAATTATAGTCATATAATTCTCTCTTTCTGTCACTGATTACTTTAACATGGTTTATGTCTGTTCTTTGTAGTGTAGTCGCTTATATTTATCTTCCCTTCTAATTGAAATGAATATTACCATTCAGCTTACCTTTGTATGGAATATTTTAGATTTTTCTGCATTTTTGGACAGTCCATTTTGTATTGATTCATGATTAATTTTTTAGTCGAGTTTTCTAGTCATATTGAAAATAACAATTCCTTAGACAAAGTCTTGTCTTGTAGGAAAGTATTTCTTTTATTCTTAAATTACAGGTTTTAGAATTCAAGTATGAATGGCTTAATGTCTGCTATCTTAAGACTAATTTTGTATTAAAATATTGCATTAAATTTTAAACCAGATAAAAACGTTTCATCAAAATATTATATTCATTTCTAAGACAGCGATGTAATTTAGTTTTTCTGTACAATCATTGCTCGTGTAACAAAGCTTGATTTACAGATATTCATTGAATGCACTTCACCGTATTAATTGCGATGTTGGGAAAATGGCTTAACGAGAGAAATATATACATAAATATTAAACATATTTATATATAAAAACACAGGATAATTTTTTTTATCATAATCAACATTTGAATAATCTCTCTTTTATTTAATCTTATGTTTTCTATTATTTTTCCGAACAATATAAATGATGACTTTAAAGTTAAATTTAAATGAAATAGTTTTTTTGTGTGTGTGTGTGTCGAATTTGCATTCATACTTAGTGCTTTTCACTAACCATTTTGCAATTAAATGTACATTATGACAAATCAAATATAGGAAATTTCTTCAGCTTAAAAAAATGAACAATACACTAGGGTAAAGAAACGGAAAATATATAGTAATTTAAATGCAATTCTTAATTTCCTTTAAACTAATAAATAGTAATTTTCAAAAAGAGGGATGAAAAGTAAACCTCATCTTACCCATTCAAAACAACGGAAAGAATTTTACTTTGTAACCTGTGTAACATATTTATTTGTTCTTAATTAATCTTTAGAAGAAACATTTAAAAATTTAAACTTTTTAGAAAGAGAAGAAATTAGTTCTTTCAAAGAGAAAATAGTTTTTTTTATTGCTTACTTCTAAGATGTAGAACACACAAATTTTAATGTCGAAAATTCCTCAAACCTGATATGAAAAATAGAATTAAAGATTAAATAATCGATTAAACAGGAAAAGGAACTTCACTATGAACTTAATACAAAGACCAGAGAGAATTTATAAAAAAAATTTCCCTTTAATTTGTATCAAATGATAGATTTTTTTGTCCGTTACTTAGTTTTATTGAATTTCTCAACAATAAGTTTCTTTTCTCTCCGCTGTAATTCTCTGAATAATTTAATTGAGTTTTTAGTTGCCAGCAGTTAAAATATCGAGCTTCGTAAACGATATAAGTGTCACGTCGTAGCTATAAATCCATGTTATCTAAAGATTCTTGAGATTAATAGTTCTGAGCCTTCCCGTCAAATAAAAAAGGGATTCAAAATCCCCACGTAGAGTAGTAAAGAAATTTGGAGAGTGAGATACTAGTTCTGGTATCTTTACTTACCTCATCATCAAATCAAAATTATTTTGAATCATAAGGTCCATTGCCAATAGTTTATGTTTAGATCTCGAATGACGTCAATTCAAACAAATATTCACTTCTATGGATCTTTTACTTATATTATTATTATTATTATTATTTAGTAATTAACAAGAATGAAGTGTTAATATGACTGTCTAGGGAATTTTGAACAATCTTGATCCATTTATAGGACAATATTTGGTTATGAGCTTTAAAATTTGATCATTGTTGAAGTGAAATAAATTCATTGTTAAATATAGATAAAAAAATCGTAAATTTTCTTTGAGCGGATTTTTTAAAAATTTATCATAATTAAATTTAAAGTGAAGTAATTTCAAAATTTCAATTGCTTATTACTTCCTAAGGAAAATAAATACTTAAAAATCATGAAAAGGAAAAAAAACACACAATATTTTTTTTCATAAAACTTTATTATGTATAATATTTATGTAAGCTAGAAATGTATTGAAAGTATTTGAAGAGGAATACTTTTTGATATCTAATTTATCCATTTTATATTGATTCTGTTTTATTCATAATTAAAAAAACATTTTGTCTTTGTTTTCTTAAATATTGATCTCTATCTGTAATAAGGCTTTTTGATTCAGCCACCGCATAAACCGTGGAATAAACTTTAATACTAAATTCATAGTTATTTACTTAGTTAAATTTAATTTCACAATATCCTATATTTTTTAATGTGAAATTTTATTCCAATGAACACTTTTGAAAATCTAGAACTTATTATAACATATAATAAAAAAAATATTATGAACATATTCAGAGTGTTATTAAAAACAAATAACATATACCGACAACTCCTTAATGTATTATTAAGTGCAATGCTTTTTTTTTTCTTTTGAATACATGTTTTCGATGTTCTTGTTAAAATATTTATTCAGTGAAAAACATTTATTTTCCAGAGCATACTAAATTATTTATTATATGAACATTACCTGAATCTATAAATGTCAAGGCTGAGAAGCTAAATGAGGCGGAATAAAATATAAGATCACATAGCTCATTGTGTACGTTTGATCTTTCAAGAAGCTTTAGCCAGAGAGAAAGTCAAATATTTTTTTCGGCAAGAATTCGTACGTTACATTATTTAGTAAAAATGATCGTAAGAGCAGGATAATATCTGAGAATAAAAGATAAAAAAAATTTTATTTGAGGGGAAGAAGAGATTTGGAAAAATAATACTCTTATTCAGAGAAAATGTTCAGAAACCATAGAAATAATAATACAGAATACATAGAAATAATAATGTAGAAAAATTATAAATAGGGGGGATGTATTGTAAGAATAAGAATTAGTATAAAATTCAATTACTTTTACTATTGCTTTTTTGTAGTAATAGAGAACAAAAAAGAATCTTAGCGATAAACAGCCACTAGAAATTCGAAATATTTAATGATTTTTATAATTATGTATGTTGAAGGTGTAGCATTTAAAATTTCAGTATTTAATAACTGAAACTCAGTAGGGGCTTAATTAGTAGTTTGAATGTAAAGATTAATCTTTTATAAAAAAAAAACACAAAAATTTCTTAAAATGTTTACTTATAATATTTCAAAAAAATTAAAATGGAAAATATGTGTGTGTGTGTTCTTTTCTATATATCAAATGTAATAATGTGTGCACACTAAAGTACAGAAAATTTAAAATTTTTGATGAATTTATTAAATTTTAAAAAGTTCTAAAACTAAAAAAAGGAATTCAATTTCATCAAAATATCCTTTAGAAATTTCCATTCACGTGCATATCTTAAAAATTTGAGCTTGCACATCGTAAATATACTTTTGTGTATAGAGGACAATGAAATAGTAATATTTATAAACATTGTAAGAATAAGGAACATTACATATAGTACAATGACTGAATGATATTTTATTTTTGAGAGGAAATAAATTAAATTTTGTTGTATTTAGAAATTAATAGAGTAATATCTCTTTGAATGTAACAGAGCTTGAAATGTTTAAGTTACAGCTTACTTTAGAAGCCTATAACTTCCATAAATACTGTTTATTTGTGCCTCTTCTGCATGTAAATATAAGTAAAGGATATTTATTTACTTATTTTTCTTAAGAATATCAAACACCACACCCCATTTATAATTCTGAAGTACAGTAATACCTCGACTTACGCAAACCCGGAGTTACGCGATTTTCAAATTTTGTCGATTCTTCTTTTCCTTAAGAAGGAAAAAAAATGGTGAAATTGGTAATGCGACTGAAGAAGTTGTCAATCTTATCAAGTAAAATAAATTTAGAAGTGGATAGTTTAAGACCTGCTGGATTCTCAAAATCAGCAGCTGATAATTGATGACCTCATAGAAATGCATGAACAAGAGCAAGACATGGAAGAACTTGAGTCTTTAGTCAATCAGAAGATCAAATGACAGTGGAGAATTTGACAGAAGGTATCAGTTTAATTGAAAAAGGGTTACACACACGCACACAATTTTTAGAAAATATAGACTCCAATGATGGGCGTATTTTTTAACAAAACAAGGAATAAAAAAAATTATTAGTATGCTACGAGAAAATATTGCTGGAGGGGAAAAAAATCCTTGATCTGGCAGACTACTTGTTAGATTTTATTAAATCTTCCACATCAAAATAACTTCGTTTGCGATTTTATATTTGTGTTATCTAAGATTTAATTAATCATATTTTTTCTAAATTATTATTTTCTTTCGTTTCCTTCCAATACAAATAATTTATATGTATTTATATGCGAAATCATACCCCTACTTACGCGGTTATTACTCAGTCCTAACTATCGCGTAAATTCGGGGTATTACTGCAGTTACTAATTATAAATCGTTATTCAATTTGATTTCTTTTTTCTGTTCACAGAATATGAAAGTTTCGAAACTAAAACAGAAACCTTTCCATTTCTTAAATAAATTGGAGCACCTGTGGATGTTTGGATCCAAAGATAATATTTAGAGAGAAAATAGATTTACACATATGTCAGTAGTCATACAAGAGCAGCCTGAAAGACCCTTTAGGGTTCCAGGGTAAGTAAATTCCCTTTAGTGTAAAGCATTACTTTAAAAAAAAAAGAAAATAAAAACTATTCTCCAATGAAAATTCTTTTTAATTAACTCAAACTTTTTTTTCTGATTAACTTTTCTACATTATGTGTTTCCTGAATTTTTTAAGACTTTAATAAGATTGTGTGAATTAAACGAAATGATAAATTTACGTGTACTTAACAGAAAATAAGATTTTAAAAAATCGCGACTTATTTAAATGTTCTATAGCTTTGTATTATCTCCTCACCATTCCAAAAAATTTAATTCTTTTGGTGTAATTTGTAATCAAAGATAATTCTCTTACATATGCTAAACTAAATTGGAAGTTTATATAACTTTCAAATAAGAATGTGAGTAAACCACCAATAATGTCTCAATATTTTTTCTCTTTTATTCCATGAAATAAAACTAATTCCATTCCAATTGAATGCACTGATGGTATAATAATAAATAATAATCAGTAAAATGTAAAAATTCGTCAGAAAGTTTTGAATACGAGCTGTAACAAAAATTGTGATATGAAAATGTGAAAATATTCTAAAACATTTTTGTTTTTGTAATTAATGTGATATTAGTTTAATTTATTGAGACTAATACTTATTAAATTGAACTATTTATTTCTCTACAGTGTAAATAAATATTCATATTCAAAAATGTTTACGTTTGATAATTTTTACAAGTAAACTTTTTTCATCTTAATTCTCTTGGAAGCTTTAATACAAATTTGTGTTTATTGAGGATTGAAATGTATTAATAACAAAAATGGTTTTCAAATACAACTTTTTTTTTGTTCTATATACTAATTTTCAATTATTAAAAACGTGGAGCAGTAATTTCCAACTTAGTTCCGTCATTGTAAGAACCCCCTCCCCTCCCCCTATTATAATTAAACGTGCATCACGCAGGTTTTTATTCATCGAAAAATCTAAGCCTACTATTCTCGTTCATACTAAATATTTCTACTTAAGCAAAAGTTCTCTCACATTGTTTTTTCAAAGTGATAATACTTTGTGCTCAATGCTAAAACACTTGACGAAACGCTTACACAACCGGTACACATACGGGCTATCGAAAGATGACCACAACCAGTTTGTCCATACGCAGTACGGGCACTGATATTTTCTTCTCTCTATCTTTGATTTGTACATATTTTTAGTTATTATGTTGAGATTATTAGTGCTAGTGTTTTTAAGAGATGCAGTTTGTACATGTGGTACTAAAAAATACTACTCATTCGGGATTTTCTTTGTGGAGAAGGCGGGAATTTTTTATTCAAGGCAGGAATTTAGATTCTTCAAAATAATCGATAAAGAATGGGGATTGGCAAGGCAATGTGCAATTTGTTTTTTGAGAAGAAATGAAAATGAAAAGAGAATCCAAAAAAAGCCGATACTCTCTCTTTCTCCATTGTTGTGTTAAACATAGTATTATATCATGCTTCAAATTGTATGCGAATATATATATATATATATATTTATACATGCACACACAAAAACCTCAACCGTTTGAAAAAAAAGGGACAGACATAAACTTTCTATTTAAGTATGAAATAAATTATGTTAAGATATATGAAGCATTCTTCATAGCATGCAGAGTGTACTTATAAAAAGCAAACATTTAGGATTTTTGTGTTCCACAATTATAAATTAAAAAATAGCGTGAAAACTTTAAAATAGGAAACTAAAATAAAATTCCACTATTTTTCACATTCTGTTAAGTATTATGCTTAGCGATATGCAATAAAAAATGTGCCCTTTCTTGGAACATTTTGGGTAAAAAATGGGGTAAAATAAGAGGGTAAAATAAGTCAACAGCATTTATTAGATTCAATAAAAAAATCCCTAAGAGATAAATCGTCATTTTACTAATGTCTTTAAATTATTAAAGGTATTAATTTACCCACATTACAAATATATTAGCATTCAAAAGAAATGAAATATTTATTTTATAACATTTAAAAGTTGAAATCCCAAACTGTGAAAAAATGAGAACACAATTACACAATGAATACGCAATGTGTACACAGTGAATACATTTTACTACAGAACCTCGCATTGCAGTAATTTTATAGCTTTTGCTTTAATAAAATAAATGTAATTTAATATGTTTATATTATAAATACTCAAATAAATTTCTTAAAATATGTTTATATGCTTAGTATGAGACAACTGTACATTTTTATCTCAAGGGATTGATAAGTAGAGATGTTTTTGAAAAGGAAAACACCAAGGTGTTTTTAATAAATTCGCTATAATAATTCAATTTACTATTTTACCTGTTATAATGTTTCTTCAAAATGATCATAAATTTTCATTTTTATTTCACTTTTTATTGAAGATTTTCAAAAGAAAAAAACCCTGTCTACTATGGATTTTACGCTTTATTTTTGAAGTTGTTAAACTATTTCTTAGAAAAAAGTATTTAAAGCAAAAATTGCGAAAAGTAAGTACCTAACTTTTTAACAGTAGACTATTTCTGAAAATTTAACTTATATTTGTATTTTATAAAATTAAGCTTGCATTTAAATTTTGCCTATTTGAAATACGATTCACGTAAATAAACTTTGAATCAAAGGAAGTGTTTGCTATTCTGCTTTTCTAAAAAAAAATGTTTATAATTCATGACCAAAGAGATTGTTAAAAAAATTAAATCAATATCTGAATGGGCTTAGTAAATAATATTGGAGATAGGATAGGTTACAAGTAATAATACGAATTATTCAAAGAAAATTATATACAAATGAAGTTTGACTGCAACAGATAAATGAATAAATACCTATGAAAACATATATGCCTTTTAAGATTTTCTATTGTTTATTCAGAAAAAAAATTTTATTTTAAATACATAAAAAAATAATATATAATGACTTAACACATCTTTTATTAACTATAAATATAGTTATGAATGAAAATTTAAATTCCAATATCATTAAAAAGCACAATAATAATAATGACATTTTGTTCTTAATTTGTGGCTTAGTGCAAAGACTATTATATATATATATATATGAACGAAACAATAAGAAAATATCTTTATGAGCAAAAATATGTTTTAACAGAAAATACCTTCTGAATAAGAGTTAAATAAACGTGAATCCATTAAAGGTTAAAAAAATATTTACATTAAACTATCGTAAAAACAGATAAAAAGGCCTAAAATTTTAAATCAATCAACCAAATGAAATTTTGAGTAAAAATGTTGCGTTTTGGGGTGATTTTTCGTACTCAGAAATCACTATAAGAATGCTCAACCAATCGTTTTGTTTCTGCTTGAATTGAAGCAACTATATTGATAACAAGAGAATTATGGATGATTAATTTCTAATTTTTGAACCATGTTCAAATAAATAAATGGAAATTGACATAGGCTCTCCTAACTTCCAATTAACGCTACCTAAATATTTTGTTCAAATCCATTTAACATACAGCAGTACTCATTATTCATGTTATCTGCCCTCATTATCAGGACACAGATCTTAAGTAATCAAGACATGCATCTCGTATGCATCTTAACCGAAATCACGACTGGATTTGAACATCACGGGTCACGAAGTTTCATGACTATAACCATAGGATTAATATGATTATCATAAAAAAATACGAAATTTAATCAATAAATTATCAAGACAATTCCTTGCTTCTTGAATCTTAAGAAAGAAATAACTTTTGAATTTTATCAAGCAAGTAATATCTTCTTTTAACTTCACATATGGAGTGTTTATTTATACATAAACATATTTACTGTAAACATTTTCGATGACATTTTTTTTGTTAACTTCATGCGCTTACAATATTATATATTGGAATATGAATAGTTTAACCAGTTAGAGTAAGAGCGCAATTGTCAAAGTGTTATATTTTGCATAATTTTTCCAAGTAATATTTGCAAAAATATTTTCCCATTGTATTTTCAATAGAGGATAAGTTTGCATTACATATATATATAGGTTATAAAACTATTTTGTCAAGTAAAGTATTCTTATTCAATATAAAAAAAACATAAATAAGTCATTAAACATCCAGGTTTTCCCGTGTTTTCTTCAGAAAACTAAAGTTCAATTATTTTTTTCTTTTTCCTTGAAAGAAGATATTTTAAAATTTAAGTATTTTACTGAAATTAATATAATAGTTAAATATATGAATTTATAAAACCATTACATGTAATAAAAAATCACAGATAATAAAGCTATGAAAATACTAACAATCAAACTTCATCTGCTGAAATATCTCTCGAGAAAAAATGCTATAATACTTATCATTATATTCATTCTCCTTAACTTCAAATAAATTTTTCTAACTATGATAATAAAAATACAACCCATTTAAACAACTGTTAACAGAGTTCTCTAAACACACACACACACAAACCAATGAACTTGTAGAGACCAGAAAAAAATTATGCATATGACTTTAAGAGAAGCTATTTTACCTTAGAAATAATACCAAAATAAATATTCAAAAGAAAGGGCTATACTACATCGAGCGCTTAAGAAATAATTACTGATACTTAAATAATCTTATATAATTTTTAAAGAAAACTATTTGAATTGAGAAGACTGGGGCTTTGCATTTTATATTAAATCATACTAATATATTTTAGAGCTACAGTTTTTAAGTTTTTTTTGTTTCTGGATTTATAACACATTTAGAAGCATAAATAATTCGAAAGTATTGCTTTTGACTGTATGTTCCAATTTCTGGACAGATTGGTTTGAAAAATGGTTATATGAATCATTTTTCAAATCAATTTTGGCTTACTTTTCGGTGTCGCCTATTTCATGTCTGGTTATATTTTACCTTTATGTTAGACGCGATGCATGATTATCATATCGTTTGAAAGGTCTAATTCTAGATGTTGAGTTTTGAAGGAAAACTAATAATTTTCAATTTATAACTAAAATTCATTAATGTAATTGCCTCTACTGTAAAATAAAATGAAAGTATTTGAATGAAATTTAAATATAATGAAAGAATGCGGTTAATAATTGGGGCTATCTTCCCGTTATGTGCTAAATTTTATACAGGAGAAAAGTATTTAAGAATATCTGTTACACGTTAAACTGAAATATATATTACTTACTATCTTTAAATGCATATTCTGAATAAATTCGAATTTGTATGCTTTCCAAATTAATATTAAAAACAACTTAAATATCACATTCCGTTTTTTAGTTTTTAATTAATATGTAATGAAATAGTAAATAACTGTTGGCAAAAAAACTCATTTTTATCTTTTACATATAGATATTTATAAAAATTTCGATTGCATTTTTTTTCAAGTTTCTTGTGTTTGTAATGTTATATATTAGGCTGTCAAGTATGAAATGGAGCAAAGTTCATGTTATTTATTTCAATAGCACATAACCTCATTTAGACGCCGTATTTTGACATAATTTGTTTTTCGTGGGAAAGGTACTTCTTTTCCTCTTTTTGACGCATTTTTTAGTTTGAAAAAGAATTAACAAACCATCTTAAAATCTTTGTTTTTACTGTGGAAGAAAAATCGATTTCAATTATGTGCTCCATTTAATACTTCACAACCTAATAGAAAAATAGGAATGGTAAGCAATTAGTAAAAGTTTCTGTAAAAGACATAATTTTGCATAATTAATTTAAATGCTTCCCTGTATCTTTTGTAAAAGGTAAGCTAACTTTGGCCAGAAAAACAATTGGCCCATTAAAATAATCCTTTTGAATGCCAAATGAAAATGAAATTTAAATGACTTTCACTTTTTTCATTGTTTTTGCTCAATAAAACTAAAATTAAAAATGGATTATTTTTTTCCTTTTTCCTTTGAAAGAAGACATTTTATAAGTCCTACGAATTTTACTTGAATTAAATAATTAAACATAGAAATTTATAAAACCGACATAAACCTAGGTCAAAAAATTTTATTTTGGGTGTATAATGTTATACTCCTTCAGTTTCTTCATTAAAATGAAATATATTTTTCTTCATGAACTTATACTGTCCCTATAATTTTTTTTTACTTAAAATTTTTAAATAAAAAAATCCTTATGAATTTCCAAAAATTTTAAAGTTTTTTTCTCATCTTAAATAAAAAATTCACCCGCACATAAAAATAAAAGAGAGAGCTTAATGTTATATTCAAATTTGTATGTTTTAATAATTTGGGAAACTTTTTAAGGGTTTAAAATCCCCCCCCCCATTTTTGTTTATTTAAACAAGTTTTGTGTTTCAAGTGTAATTTTATGTATTCAAATGTATTTTATTAAAATACATTAATCTGAAGAAATTACATGGATAAAAGATTTATTTAAGTGGTTAATTTAGTTTCAATTTTTATGCTTAGATTTTCCTCTCGTAATTTAAAACAGTACAATATCATTAGGTAATATTGCTTTTAAATTATTAAAAATAGTCGGGACTACATATCTTAAACGGAAAAACATTCTGCATCAAAGACCTTCTTCAGTAAAATATATACTTTTATATGTACTTCTACAATAATATATGCTGTACATATTAACAGCTTCTTATACTGAATCCAACTGCCCTATTGTTTGGCTGATGATGTACCAATATTTATTCACAATGAAATTTAAGAAATGAATGTAATTACAGATTGTAGTTACTTGTTACAGATTCCCTTTTATTACTTAATTAATTAAAAAAAAACTTTAAATTGCAAAATTTGGTTTTTAAACAGTATAATGAAGTTAAATACAAAACTTTTTAAAGTGTTAGAGAAAAAATATAAGAAAATAATTCAGAAAACCTAAAACTGCGTGGTAGATTTGAACAACTCTCTATTAACTTTATTATATCATAAAATAAATATTTAAAAAAAAAAAAAACGAAAACAACATTTGAATAGAAACATTTTGAGATATATTTTAAAGAATAAATTATAAGGGCTTATTTTTATCAAAATTGCTTTTAGGGGAGTAGGATATCTTGTTAACATTAAATGTAATTAATAATAACATTGTTGCCCATCCCATGTAGTCTTCAGAGACGCTGAGTGTTGTGCCGTAGGGCCTGGGTTCGAATCCTGAAGAAGGCATGGGTGTTTGTAAATGTATAGTGCCTTTGTGACATGAGAGTACTCTAAATAGCCGTCGAGCCGAAAATCGTCTCTTGAGGTTGGTGGAAGGGGAAGAGAGGTGGGAGACTCCTGACCATCCCTCCCCCCAAATATGTACTCCCTCAAAATTGGGTTTGAACCAAGCCAAATCGTACTGTCACCTGTTTGGTGCTCAAAGATACAACTAACGACAAGCGTACAACTAGCCCCGTGCCACGATGAACTTTGTGGACCTTGATCTGATGTTACTGTCGATCAGGTGACATAAGTATCAGCAATAATAACATTGCATAATTTTTAAAATAAAGTTTAGTTTTTGAAAACAAAAATATTTTAAAAGGGAAATTATTATAAAAAAAAGTTTCAAAAAATAATTCACACAATTATTATTGTAACTAAGTCATAAAAGAGTAATTGTACATTGTACATATTAACCTTATTCAGAAAAATCAAGATGCAATTAGAAGTATATAACAGGGGAGATGTAATTCAGATTCATCCTGTTTCTGATTAAAACTTAAGAAGTGCACGCGTGCACAATTACATGAAAATCAATATTTTTATATCATTGAATTACAATCAAGGGTTAGTTTCTTAGCTATAATTGCTAAATGTAAACAAATTCAAGTTTATTACTTGAGTTAGTGAAGTTTTTTAATAATACTTTTTTTAAGATAAAATTTCTGACTTCATCCGTATAAATAATGATAATCAGTTAATTATTAAGAGGAAGTCAGAGGAAGCTTTATGATTAAAAATACAATTCATTTAAATTGATGTCTTTTTAATTGAATTTTAAATTATTTTTGTAGTTTTTACCTATAAATAATTTAAATTAATTATGAAAAGCATTCAATATAATATAGGTTTACCTAAGTAACTGCTAACAACTCAAAACTAATGAATCAAGCTTAAAAAAGTTGTATCTCAATGAATAAAGGTAACATGAAGAATTCTCTTCTTATAAATACTCTAGCTCAGAGGTTCTTAAACTGTGGTCCACGGATTCTTGGAGGTTCACCACGCCTTTCTAGAGGGTCCGTGGAGTCCCTCATGTAATTTCGAGATTTCCCACTTCTACAGACTCTAAATGGTCTCGTAGAAAAATTGTGGGAGATGTGCCATACTATACATTACTAAATAGTCCCTAATGAAGAAACTCTTCTATAATTTTTATTTTGTTCAAGAATATAAAGTCAGAGAGGTATGTTCAAAATCTTGGGGGTCCGCGATGTCACGCTGATACATAAAGGGGGGCTATCGTTGATCAAAAATTTAAGAACCACTGATCTAGCATTTAATTTTGAAATGTTCCCCAAAATTGAATTAGTTTTCGAAGATTAAAATTTAGTCATACATTGATAGTTCATTCTTAGCTAAATTTTCATTAAATTAATATATAAAACTAACGATATATAGTTAATATTCTCTACTATAGAGAGACGAATCATCAATAATCACTAAAACTGAAGCAAAAGAATCGAAATTGTAATATATAAGATATGTAATAAAGATTCTCGAAAGAAAAAAAAAATGACCAGTCCACCTACTCTTTATTAAAGAGAGTCCAAAAATATTCAATAAACTTTTCACGCTCAAGTTTCTATTATCCATTGACAGCCCGATATTTATTTGCGTGACGAAGTCTTGTTATATTGAATGACATTGGCACTTAGCAGCTGCAATCCGAGAACCTAACAAAAAAGAAATCTTTGAAAAATTACTCTTCTTTATATAACTTTTCGTTTGAAGGAAACTCGAAAGGCGATAGATGGATTTTGGTTTTCAGTCACGCAATTTGATAATCTCTTCAGAATCGCTTTGTATCACAATAAAATACACTAAAAACAGAAATGCTGCTATTAATAGTCCAGGACAACAATGTCATACTGGTATCGATGTTTTCATTTGGTGTATTGCTTTTCTGACTAATGTTTAAGTGACAAATAAAGTTATCTTAATTCTTTGTAAACACGCTATTCGTGATGATTGACAGTAATAAATAGATAGAAGATATTTGACTTAGAAAACTTTTCGATCTTTTCTCGATATTGAACTGAAGTGTAAATTAATAAATGGAATAACTTCAATAATTTTCGTATATTATATAGTAAATTTCAAGATAATCAATTACTAATTTTTTTTTTATTGTGTATCAAATGAGAAGAGAAATTGTGCAAAAGGCTTCATTTTATTTATTTTAGTAGAATTATTACAATAATTATTATTACTCACTGACATGAGCAGAAGAATTATTTAAAAACTTGTATTATTCGTAAATGGTATGTTAATTAAAAATACGCTTCAAAAATGTAGAAGGTTCGTAAATATAAAGATAAAAAAAAAAAAAAAAAAAAAAAAAAACAGGAGAAAGAATGATGAAAAAAATTCTAAAAAATTTTTACTGAAAATGAAATATTTTTCCTTTATTTTTTCCTTATATGAGATTTTCAAAACAATTTGTTAGTATAGTAATAATAATAATAATAATATACTATAAAGCGTTAAAACTCCGATATTCTTTTAGAAACACCCGGTATAAGAACACAAACGAAGTAGATTTTGGATTTAATATTAAATATTGATATTCATATTTTAAAATGTAATACTTATGATAAAAGAGAGAGGGGACAATTTTAACATTATTAAAGCCCTTTTTTGGAATAGCAGTGTTCTCAATTCATATATATATAAATATTATAATTAATTACTTATAAATGAATAATGATGCAGTTATTGATCGTAGAGAAAAACTCAATAACAGCAAAAAGTTTTATAAATACTGTTTAGAACATGGTTATCTCTCCAACTTTCTAGACCCTAGTATTTATAAAAATAGTGTAAATAATAAATTATATCATAATTTCCTTTTTTGTACACTTTTTAATTACATTTTCTCTTTCATTTGTCTCAATTTCTCTCCTTTTAAAAAAAAGTTTTATTTGAATATTTTACATTAGTTTCAGAGTGTAACCTGTTACTATTGTTATTTCATTTTCAATATAAGTTCATTTTCCATTTGTTAATTGGTTCCATTTTTTAATTTTTCTTTTTGGAAATTTCAACTATGTTTTTTAAATTTATGATTGCTTTTTTAAATTAATTTCTATACCTTACTCTTTTCAATTGTATAATATACTTCCAAATTAGCCATATATACCTATTAGCATACTGGTTGAATATGCGTGTTAATTTTAGGTTTAACTGATTTTCAATATTTTGTTTTTGTTCGCATTCATTATTTTTCTTACACTATTATGTATAAGTTTTCTGCTAAAATGGAAGGTCATTATCCCATAAATCACCCTGAACCCTACATCCTTGCCCTAAGTCAATAACAGCTTTTGAAAGCATAATAGTTTTGCATTTTGGTCCAATGACTTCATATCATTTTTTAATAAGTCGACTGTTCTAGTCTTTGATATTCAAAATTTTATCTTCTGTTTGTTTGATATATTTATAGCTAAACCATCATTATTGTGCTTTATGACAATTATATATAGACAGATAAATAGGCAGATTGATTGATAAATTGATAGATATGGTATAGTTCTTCAATAATTAAAATGTAAATCTATGTATGTAATATATGCAAATTCATCGTACATCGTATTCATATAATATTTACACATCAATCAATGCATTATGTTTAAAAAAATGACAAGCAGTGAAAATTTACTTCTTTCATATATATTTGAATATTAAAGATAACTTATCTTTTCTTTCAGCAATTTGGAAAAATTTGAATTTTATGTTTCATTCAATAATGTACATTTAAAAAAACGTTTCATTCCACTCATATTATTATTCATGTTTTTATTATATAGTTGTGAAGGAATTGAATAATAAAAATAGTTTTAAGCCACAGGTACAAAAAAATTCCTTACAAAATAAAGAAAACTCTTTTTTTTATTGCTATTATTCTAAAAGTTAATAAAATTCTACATTATTTTTCCCAAAGATTTTGTAGGCAGTACTTATATCATTTAATGGCAATTTCATTACATTTAGTTTTGAAAAAAATATTCTAGTATACTTTCATATTAGAAGATGCCAAATTAAAAAAAAAAGTGAAAGCTGAAGAGAACGTTATAGAATTCTCAATTAACAAAATAATCAACCTTGAAAAGGCATTTCTAGATTAGAAGTTTTTTGCGAGATTTTTTTTAATACCATTAGAAGCACTTAACATATTAAGAATCATCACTCATATTAGAAGCATTATCTAATGAACATTTATATAAGGATAATAAATGATAGCATTGCGTTACTTAATTATACTACAAGGCTTAATAATATTGCTTTTTCATCACATCTATTTTTTTGAGGAACAAGAATTTAAAAAATCCTTATGAGAGGCAAACGTTTTCCATAAGCAGGATTGCATCGCAGTAACAAACAGTTTTCTCATTTTTCTTCTAGGGTTTTCAATAATGCACTGTTCCCAAACTGTGTGAGGCCAACAGCCGTTCCAGTCTGATTGAAACAGAGGATGTTTTATGGAATCATTATATCAGAATAAAACGATGAGCCAAATAGTTTTGGTGACAAATGATTAATGATCTAAGGCTCCTGCACATAATATTTACTACAACTTAAAAGTTTGGATACGGTTTTTTAAAACTAAACGAATATTGTGAATAGACGTATTATCCTTAAATCGGCTAAAATCAGCCTTCGTTATTCGTACATTCAGAAGAAGAAATATATAAAAGGTTTGAAGAAGAATTATATTCACATAAATTACAATTTTATCCTAACACTTAATAATCTACTAAGTTAAGGTATTCGATTACTTTCGGAACTACGATTTTTTAAAAGCGTACAAACGAATGCCTCTTTTTAATATTTAGTGTCACTTACATTAGAATACAGGTATAAAACTGTTTTGAGAATATTATTACAAAATAAAAAATTATTTAAATGCAATAGTTTAGCAAAAAATGAATTTAGAATTACCTATTTACAAAACATTCACTTTTTATGAAAAATGCTTCTATAAAAATAATATTTTGCTCATACATCGCTAAGACTTCTCCAGAGAGTCTGAACTAAGATTTTTGAAAAATTCACATTATTTTCAGAGTTACTACCAATTTAAATAATTATTGGTGTTTTTTTTTTGTTAAGACTTCTCCCCTCTGATGCATTAAAATATGGATAAATTCACTTCTAAGCTATATATATTTCAAAAATCCTAGTTCAGGCTCTCTATAGAGATCTGAGATATAAATAGGCAAAATTTTATCATTATAGAAGCATTTTCCATAAAAAGAGAACGTTTTGAAAATATTTAATTCTGTGTTCATTTTTTGCCCAAATATTGCATTTAAATAATTTTTTTAATAATAATATTCTTAAAACAATATTATAGGTGTATTCTAATATAAGTGACACTAAATATTTAAAAAAAAATATTCGTTTGTACTCATTTGCAAAATCAAGATTCCGAACGGAGTTGGATACCTTAAATCAAAGAAGCTAGGCTTATATTATTTAATCGTAGTAGTTTAGTTGTAAAAACAATTTGAAATTTAATCTTTTTAAAACTAACTTCACTGAATACTATAAACATTTGTCATTGGATTGTAAAAATTTGTGTGTTGAATTCAACGGTTAAGTTCATCACTTCTAACGGAACCGGAAGCAGTTAACTTTCAAAGAAGATTTGAGCAGAATGAGAATAGTGAGCAAAATGATTGCAAATATCAGTGAAATAGATTATATGGATGTATTTTACAATTGAATTGCACCAGATACTACAACTTTAAATCGCATATTTTTTTTGTCAATCCATTTTATATTTAATAAGTTAAAATGAGACAGATAGCATTTAAAAGAAAGGAAATTATTAAGAAAGTTACCTAGCAAGATTTATTGTTTTAGTTTTGTGTGTTTCTTTTTCAAACAGCTTCATTTAGTTTAAAAATCATTTTCATCTTTTACACCATTATAATAATTTTTATTATAGATAACATATAACAATACAGAGATATATATGAAAAACTTCACTTGATTCTGGTGTTTAATAAGTCGTTATCTTTATCTTTTAATTTGTCAAATGATAGTATAGAAATGTTAACAAATAAAAATTTATCTAGGATACTATTTTTAACATTTGTAAAAAAATTTTAAATGCCTGCACTTGAAGTGAATTAATATTTTCATAATTTTTTTATTATAACAATAATTAAGCGAAATAAGAGACTTCCTAACTTATCATTGTTTGTGTGCTTTATTTATCAACATTGTTCTTTTAAAGTATTTATATGAAGTACTCTAAATTGTTTGATCAGCATTTCAACATTAAGCAAATGAAATAAGAATTTTTAGTTTCTATTTTCTACCAGCAAATTTAATTAAATTTGAAAATCTATATTTGAGCGTAGAAATTATGCATGATTCTGCCTTATGCCCAAAATGTGCTAAAATTCAATGCTGTTAGGATCATTTTATCATTCAATAACACATACTAGTAATATTATATGAAAATATAATTATAACTTTACAGGAAAGCAAATGGGTTTCGAATTTCTCAAACACTTTTAACTGCGTTAAACTTTGCAGAATATCATGCTATATACATTCTAAGAGAACTCAGTTAAATAATTGAGAAATAAATAAAATTATTTAAATAAAGTATGAACTTAAGATAAATATCAGCACAAAAAATATCAAACAAAATACTGTACTATTTTGTATGCGAATAAATCCTCTATAATAATCTTAATTTTTCAATATTTTTAGAAACATATATCTGTGTTTTCAGTAAAAACGTATCAAAATTAAAAAGCTTTCATATGAAATAAAAATTAGTGGACAAATATTTAACTATAATAAACTTATGATAAGTGTGTTGTAAAATATATAGAATTGTAAATGCAATGAGAATATAAACATTTATTTATGATCATCACCAATATTCCATAACAGGAAATTTTCAATATTATAAAATATCACATTTTAAAAGATATGAGTAAAAGGTACTGGTTAAAGGATAATATTTTCTAACAAAAATATGTATTTCAAATAAAATATATCAAACACCAATTATGCAGAAATATAGAATGATTCATTACTAAGATAGCTATTAAATATAATGTTTCCAGAGGTATTTAAAGAAATTAAATATAAGATTGTCACTCATCTAAAGAAGTATAAATTTACGTTACCTTTATTATAGTTTAAGCTCTGGTAGCTATACCAATATTTGTAAATATTAATACAGTTTATTGTTCGATTACGCAGATACATTTCAAAATAATACAGCTTTTATTAAATCTGCAATTAGAGTGATACAGACACTAATAACGGCATTTCATTATTTTATAAATATTAGGAAATCACGTTAACTATCTTAAATGTACACATTTTTTTTTAATTTTTAAACTTCACAAAAGCCCTATTAAGCTCCGAACAGTAACTAATTAATTTAATGCATACATTAACAAATCAGTAAAAATGTTTGAAGACAGAATTTAGGCTGCTATGAATAAATATAATATTTCAACAATAATTAAAAATAGTAAGGAAATAATTGATGATACGAAAGGTAAAATTATTATTTTATTTATAGTTTTAATTTTTGAAAATTTAATTCTATTAATATTATTTTTACACGATTAAAAAAAACAGTAAAAATTTTTGATAGTTAAAAGTTAATAATGTAATAAATTATCGTGAAATTAATTTGTGTTTATTCACCTAATTCTGCAGGATAATTAGATTTTCTATAATGGAAATTACTACATAAGCAAGTTTAAGACCTACTACAAAGGGAACCTGGGAGTAATTGTCTAGCTAATACATTCTTACATTTTTAGGAGCGTAACTTTATAAACATTCCATCATATTATTTATATCAATATATTGATCTTATCTTTTATGGAAAAATATTAATTTAAAATGGAACATAATTTTTGATCAAAATTACAATGATTTGATTCCGGAAAACAATAGTATTTGAAACGCAAATTTTCTAAATATTAAGCAACAATTAAAGGATGACTGCTAAGCTTACGCTAGTATTTATGATAAGATAGATTATTTTAATTTAAATATTATTAAAATATGATAAACATTGGAACAATTATGTACAAATCTCCATTTATAGAAATTTTATTCAACCCAACAAATATTTAATTACAAAAAATTGGACAGAATCAAAAAATTTTATAACTTGCTTATATATAGGCATTATTAAAAACAAAAACACCCCCTTAAATTTATAAAAAGTTGTTTTAAATTACCTTTTAAGAAAACGTAAGATGCATGAATTAATTTATGGTGCTAATTTACGAAATTGTTTATTATTAGTTTTACATAGTTAACTGAAATTTTCTTCATTTAATAAATTATTCTCCTTGTTTTAAACAAAGTAAGTGATGATTTCTATTTCAAAGAAATCATGAAAATTATATACCATTATTTAGATTATATTCTAAACATATTATTGATATATACAAAAATATATTTCTTTAAATTATAAATTTAGTTATAGAGATTTAGGTAATATTTAATTTATTATTAATAATGTATATAACAAATTGGTTATAAAGAGGCCTTTCTGCTTAACTGCATTGTATTTATAAGTCACTGAATCTAAGTATAACTTGTTAGCTGCTCGTTGTGTGATTCGTGATGTGATATATATATTTTCAAATGCATATTAGGTATGCATAACCTAAACTATGTTCGGTGGTCAATAATGGATTCAAAAGATCTATCATTATAAAATGTTTTGGATTTTACTCAGTACTATAAATAGAAGAAGGAAGGTTAGCTAATCGTGAATACTGGTTCTAATCCACAAAACACTTCTCAGTCTGCTATGTTTTTACCCTGCATAAATATATTCATTAAATAATATAATTTTTTTAATGAATAATTTTTAAGACATATCATGAGAAATTTACGCAAAGAAGTAAATAAGTAGTTAAATGGTTTTAGCAATTTTTAAGACTTCATTGATTAAGAATTTAATTATAAAAAAGATTTCTATAAATACTGTTATAAAGTGATACAAACTGCGCCTTATAATTTCAATGAACTTACGTCAGTTCAAATTTTCAAAGAAAAATCTAGATCAACTAGCAACAAAAAATAAGTATAAAAGTAACTTTTTTGAATATTTATTTGATAAGGAAAACTCCTTCAGAGAATAATGGTGTGTGGTTTTTTTGCAACGTTAAAACACTAAGTTGTAACTCTTAGTATATTTAGTAGCTGTGAAATAGAAATTTGTAAGCATTCAAAACATATTGAGAACAAAAGCCTTCCTTGCATATAAATTGAAACAGTTTCATCTAATTTCACAGTAACAGGTGAACATGTACTACGAACCATACAATATGGGATTTTAACGATTAAAATTTATGCTTAAATGAAATCGCATAAGCAAGTTATGTTCGAAAAAACTAAGTTGAGTTAAGCTACTTGACTTTAATAATGGGAGAGTTTCTTAACTTTTTTACTATGAGGAATGTCCGGAAACTAATTACCGTTTCGTTCTACTACAATCGCAGCCGTAGTATCGCTGTTCAACGCTTGTGTACACGTGTCACTGGTTGATTATCAATCCAGTGACGCCACTACAGACGGATTGTGTTGTTTTTACACGTGGTAATGCGCGTTTAAAATGTTTAAGACGTTTGCCGCGTGATCCCGTCGACTGTGAAGTGCTTTCTGTGATCCATATTTTGAATGCAAGGAATGTTAAGCTAGTTGAAATTCATCGTCAAGTTGTAGAGATTTATGGTAAGAATGTATTGAATGATAAAATGGTGAGAAAATGGGTTTGACAATTCAATGATGGGTGCACCAATGCTCATGACGAAACATGGAATCGGCGGCCTTCTGTTGTCAATGATAGTTTGATTGCAAAAGGGAACAAGAAAATTCTTGAAAATAGACGACTCACATTAAGATTGCTTTGTAATGAGTTTGAACATATTTCAAAAACTGTTTACTGGCGGCATCCTTTGAAGAAAGTATAGACAAGTTGGTTTCTTGTTATGATAAATGTCTGAACAATGGCGGTAGCTATGTAAAAAAATAGTTTCCGACATGCTCTTTCATTTAAAATATTTTTTTTGAAAAAAGAATTTTATGTGAGTTTTTCCAAAACGGTACTTAGTTTCCGGATACGCTTTGTAATTGTGAAAACCATAAACAGGAAAATTAAAGTGTTTCCAAAATGAAAAAAACAAACATTAACTAGAATAATCTAAGCAAAAGTTAAGAAATATCCGAAAATCAAAAGAAAAAAAAACATCACACATTTACAGAAAAATTTAAATATGTTTTTGCATGTCATTTCATTTAAATGGTATCTTTTTTGCAGATCACACCCGAATAATTTTTTTAAAACTCAAATCTCCCAATTTTTCGTTCTCGCTAAATCTCCGAGGCATTTTAGGGATGCACTATAATTGCATATAATCAGACCATATAACTTGTTGCTTCTTCGAAAAAAATTACTATGTTTTCGATACGAATTCATTGCATCAATAATTGCTATTTTCGAATGTAGACCAAAATGTCCCAATGAGAAATGGCCCTCTGTTATCCTATCCAACCCCCAACGCGCGCGTTGATCATTAAATAAGTGGAGAGCCCCACCTAGAAATCAAGGCTTCCAAAGTGTTGCGATGGCGTTGCCGAGGTAACAGCTGAAGAGCGGAGAATTTCACCGTAACTGACAGTTTATGCTTCACTGCAAGTTCACATAACAACAGCTACTCTCTAGTACATTGTTTTACGCCGGTATTTCCTATCAGTACGTCCGACTCTTTAATTTTCTATGTAACTTTGGAGAATTATATCACATGCTGGTTTCGATTTTAGCAAATTCCATCAGAGGTGTAATGAATTAGTGATATGATACGTAGAAGACACTTGATGTATTATTATATGAGAACTGTTGATTTTTATGCTCTATGAAACTTTTATAAAGCAAGAAAGATTTATAGTGAGTTTAAATGTTTATTTTATATATAAAATTATCTATTTATATTTAATTATAAAACGTTAAAAAGAATGATTTAAGATTTATTCTTATTTCATTAAAATGGGTTTTTTTTAAATAAATATTTCAAAGTTTTATTTATAAAGTGTATTTTTTCTTTTGTATACATTTATGAGATTTTGACATAGTTTTTAAATAACCTATGATAAAATAGCAGGGTAATATTTTGAAATATCATTATTTTTTAAGCAAAAAGACATTTTAAAATAATTTTTTAGTTATAAAGATTTAACAGCTTCGAAAGCCATAAAGTATCTTTTAGTAATTCATTTTTAAATTGCTAGGATTTAATCCCATTTTAATTTTAAGAATGGTTTACTTAAAATTAAAATGAAACTTGATTTAAAAAGTATTTTTCTCTATAACAGTTATTATTTTAAACTGTCTAAAAGAAGGAAAGCTTTGTATTTTAAAAAAGTATCTAAAAGAATATGTTGCTCTCAAATGTTGACGGCAAAACAATATGAGTATATTTTTCACTTTAAAAAATACATAATACAGATTTATGCATAATTTCGTATATGCATGCTTAGAAAATTGTGTAATTTTTCTTTTTTTACAGGTATGCAGGTTACGTTCCCGGTTTAAAATATTCTTTTGGACACACATATGGTTATGCTGAAAGTCGATTATTTGTAAGTAATTTAAATATCTCATTTTATATGACAATTCTTGTTCTTACCTATTTTTTTAGTAATATTCCTTGCTATTTTAGAAGTTCATTGCCTAACTCCCTCCCGGCCGCCCGCGCGGGGGAGAATTCCTTAAAAATTCTGATTATTTCATGAAGAAAAATTTGATTTTGTTTTTTATATAATCCCCAAATCCCCAAAAAATATTTTTAAATTAATCCTTTTTTTAAATCAATTTTCAAAAAAAAAAAATATTTTAAACTGAATTTTGAGAAATTGAGATTTTTAATCTAATTTTTTGTATCTATATACTAGAATCGATTGTACAGCTGAAAATATTGATAGTAGAAAAGTATATTTTTGAAATTTATTCAATGAGTGGGTCAAATTTTTAAAATTCAAACTAAACTAGAATTTTCCTTCGATTATGTACCTACTGAAACCACTCTAAGGGAAAATGATCCTTTAAATGAAAATTAATAAAAAAAAGTGATTAAATATTACAATACAAAAGAAATGTATGATAACTTATAGTTTAGTACAAAATCGTTTAAAAATTTAGTGAACGTTAAACAACACTTGAATTAAATGAAAACAAAATTACAATACCATACAATTGAAATAAAATAGCCTCAAATTGCTTACAAGTTACTTAAATATTTTTGTATCATATTATTTTAAGAGAATTTCCGCAAAAATATATATTGAATACTTACTTGAAAAATACTTTAATGTAACTAATAGAGAATTATTTATCAAATGCTTCTTTGCTCCTGTAATAATACGATAAAAATCTATTTTAAAAATCTTGCTGGAATTCTTTTTCAATTAAAATGTTAGCGGAAAAGAGGAAAGACACCATACGGATCAATAATTAAGAAATACAGATAAATTTAATTTAAACTGAAGTCTTAAATAAATTATATATACTTAATAATAGAATAATAAAAGTAAAAATTATTTTTAGGTTGAGAAGATTTTCCTACGTATGTAAATTTATGAAGAAAATATTTTTAAAAAATTATAAAATTAGTTTAAAATTACTTTTAATAGGGGCATAAAAAAAGATATTTTTAAATATATAGCTACATTGCTGTTGTGTAAATCCTTTACATAGAAGAGAGGTGCATCCAAAACTTTATGCATTATTTAACTCTAAGTTTTTATAAAAAGCTTATTGATAAGTAATTGTATTGATTTATAATAATAATTAAAATATATATATTTTTTAAAAAATAGGTTCTCATACATCTTGTACTCTCGACTTAGATATCTATATTAATAGTAATTCAGGCCCATCTTTCATAACTTTTTGATACCTTAGTAATATTTATTATTTATATCTATTTTTTTGTGAATATATATAAGGCTAAAAATCCTCAATATAAATTACGTTACAACTAGCAACATTGCCACTCCACTTTATTTCTTGTTATTTTCTTTGTGAATTTTAAACAACTTTTTAAAATGTTTTTCCTTATTTTTAAGAATGATTCTTTATTTTTGTATTAACAAAATGCGTCATTTTTCTTTTTGGTTTGGATAATTAAACATTCAGAGTTCATATGTGAAGTATTTATAAATTTTTTCAAAAAAATTTCTGGAACTTCTTTTTCTCTTTCAAACCCTTCTAAAAGAGCATACCTAACGGTTTATAATTGTCGCCCTACCCAATCAAATGTAACTCAGCAAAATAAATATCCTAAGATACAGAATCGAGTTTCTACGCTCTTCAAACAACCCGTTTTAGAGTCTCCCTGGGTAATAAGTAAATAAATAATCCGCTTCAGTATTTTACAGCTTAGCTTGCAGACTCTTTTTCCTAGCAACAGAAAAATAAACAAGGGAAGTAATTCATATCTCTTAACAGTTGCAAAAAATGCAGGCTTTAATGTTTGTGAAAGAATCAGCTTAGGTGCACATAAAACAAAATCTTTGGAATTAAATGTTTGTATAAGATGCGATAAGTAATTAAAATGATTTCTTAATGGGAAATTAATAAAAAAATTTTGAGAATTAATTGAATGTTCTCTTAAGAAGTGTTTAAATGTTCTCTTAATTTACTTTTTGAGAAGTAATTAAATGTTCTAATTTGCCTGTCTATTACGTTCTTAGATTTTTATTATGTGATTTTCCCTTAAAAAAATAAATCTGGATATACTACTTTCAACTGATTTTTTACAAATATATATAGTTAAATGAGTGAAATTTACATTTATTTCAGAAATCCCAACACCCAGAATTTAGAAGCGACGCATGCGTGAATGAAAAGTTAACACCTTATCAACCCCCTTTAAGAGAGTTATCCGTTCGTAAAGTAGATGATCCCTGTATTCAAAGAAATGGCGTCCACCAAAAGATATCAAAAGCTGATGACATCGAAAATCAGCAGAGACGTGTCCAATGGACGGATGAGGAGAGCCAGCCCGCTCAGGTTCAGGGCCCTATGGATTTTATAAACCCTGCAAATCTTGAAGAATCTTTCACGCAAAAACATGCCTCCATCCAGTGTAGCCTTGAAGAAACTTTGGCGAAGGACGAAGAAAGAGAAGGGCTACGAAGTGCTGCAACCCAATGGAGTGACCAAGAAGCCCACAGGAAGAAAAAATATAGTGCTACAACTCAGTGGTCGCCTATTGATTTTTCTGCTTTAAAGACTATCCCAGGATATACTGGTGAGTTGATTTTCCATCATATAAGTACAGTCAGACCCCGATTTAACGAAATTCATGATTTAAGGTATCCCACTACGTTCGGAACTGTGATTTTGCAAAAGCGAATAGATGGATAATATTTATGATATTTAGTGTCACTTAGATTAGAAAATGTATATAAAATTGATTTAAGAATAGTATTACAATAAAAAATTATTTAAGTACAATATTTTGATAAAAAATAAACATAGAATGATCCATTTTCAAAATATTCTCCTTTTGTGAAAAATGCTTCTATTATAATAATATTTTGCCTGTATGTAGCTCAGACCTCTGTACAGAGGCTCAACTAGAATTTTTGAAATATGTAACTAAGAAGTGGGTTTATCCATGTTTTACGACAACAGAGGGCAGGAATTTTAAGAAAAAATGCCAATAATTATTTCAATGGGTTGTAACTTCGAAAATAGTGTGAATTTTTCAAAAGTCATAGTTGAGCCTCTGTACAGAGGTCTGAGCTATATACAGGCAAAATATTATTATAATAGAAGCATTTTTCACAAAAGGAGAACATTTTGAAACTGGGTCATTCTATGTTAATTTTTTGTCAAAATATTGTACTTAAACAATTTTTTATTGTAATAATATTCTTAGAACAATTTTATACATGTATTCTAATCTAAGTGACACTAAATATCATGAAAATTATCCATCTTTGAGTTGTTTTTTTTTAAATCACGTTTCCGAACGTAGTCGGATACCTTAACGAATTTTGTCTTTCCCCGATAAAAATGAAGGTAAAAACCTCTATTCAACGAATAATAAACTCCGAATTAATGAATTTTTATTAGCTTGTATTAAAAAAAAAATGGATTTTTTTTTCAAATGATATCATTTTTGACTGGAACAGAAAAGGGATTTTCTTGAAAGAAGCAAATTTCGACGGGATAGAGTCCAGACCATTATTAAATTTTGCAGTTGCAGATGAATCATGACTGTGAGTTATGAATAGGACAGGAATCTCCTTTCTTATCTCCTCCAACTCCGTAACAAAAGGGGTATCTTAAGATTTTAACGATTATGTTACATCTGATGACGGACTGCCTATCGGTGTAACTGAATTTCGGGAAACTGTTGATTTGTCGGAGCCTATGAATAGCGATTCTGATGCAGAAATTGATAATGAAATTCTAATCAAAACTATTACATTGTTTAGGAACCGAAAAAAATACCTCAAAAATATGATGCAAGTGACGCAGAATTTTCTTCTCTGCATAAAGTCGAAGAAAAAACTCATTCGAGTCAGGAATCAAAAAGATTGTCAAACATCTATTAGTCAGTATTTTAAAATTTCCAATAATCTGGTGCGTAATAATTCACTAATAGTATTTTTAGCTGTTGAATAAAAAGAGTGTAATTTCTAACTATGAATATTTTTGTGTATTTGCTCATTATAGAATTTCAAAAAGATAAGTGCAGAAAATTTGAATTTTATTTCGATCTCGGTACAACGAATAACCCCAATTTTACGAATAAAATGTTCGGTCCCGATGAATTCGTTGAATCGGGGTCCGACTATATATATTAAGTAAAATTGTCGTGGTACCTCCCTTTTGTCTTGTCATGCTCATTAACCATGCCATTTGGAGGGATCCGAGCACAGCAGTGATTGAAATACCATTAAGTCGGAAACGAAATGATGACCAATAGATATTCACAATAATTCACTTTTATTAATTTAACGTGAAACCTGATTACGCGATATGTCGACACGGCACTCAACTTATAATTAATAATAGGTACTTACATTTCATGAAATGCAACCTCTGAACTCTCCAAAGAGAAATCTTGCAATTTCTTTAAATGTCTAAGCAACTATAATTCCGGATTCCAGTTCAGGAATAAGCGACTACAATTCAATTAGAACTAGCATGACCTTATTGTCCATATAAACCTAATCTCTATCTCACTGATTATTTATATTATAATCTGTAGTGATGTTCGTTTGTGGAGAGGAGTTAATCTATCGCAAAGTGCCATTTTGGTTGGATGGGGAAAAACCTGAGTTAGAGAGGACAGACTTCGTGGATAGCCCATTGTTACAAGATAAATGAGAAAAATGTAGTTTAATTCAGATTACCTAGTGCATCGTTTCTCAAACTGGGTGTGGCCCCCTAGGGGAGCATGATAACTCTACGAGGGGGACGCGAGCATATTGAAAAGTCGAAAACAAAACATTATTTAAAAAAATTATTAACTGATTGAAAGTAAACAAACAAAATACATTCTGACATAATAAAAAATAAAATACATATTTACACTGATATAATACACTTATAAAAATGTATCAGTATTGCTCTATGTATTTTATAATTACCATATATAAAATTTGGCTTGTCATTGATAAAATATATAAATTATATACAAAAAAGAACACTTATCTTCATAATTTTTGTCCGGTTTATAATTAATCCCTTAACGTCGATTAAAAGTTGCACGTTTTGCTCCCTAATGCCACCGTTTTCCACGATGGTTCTTTTTTTTGAGGGGTGGGGGGGCCCCCCCCCCCCCAAGAAAGGGAATAAATAAGCATATCCTTTGAAATAAGTAAATCCTTCGTAGATACTGTCGAGTTCCTTTTACTGCATTCCAAAGTCTTAGGAACAATTTTATGGATAGCAGTGACAGAAAAAAATCGTGCTTCGGAAAGACGTTTATATACTTACGTCTGGGGCAATTAACGCTTTGGCTGAGAGAGATTTATATACGCCGTTGGTACTTAAGAGGCTAAAGTCGTTTTATAGCTTTAGCTTCAAAATATATTGTAATCGAATTGAATGCATTGTTCAATGCAGTCTTATTGAGAAGCACTGACCTAATGTGTATCTTAAAGTCTGTAATAACTAGTATGATTGTATAGAAAATGAAGCTTTAATGTCAGTATATATCTTTTATTTCTGTTAATGTATCTACGAAAGATCAAATGATTTAAAATATTTAATTTTCAGATTTGTGTAAAATAGAGAAATTTCGAAGGTTACTGTATTTTGTCAAATATTTTTAAACATTACTTTCATAAGCTGCTTTGGTTTTTTAAAAGCTTCCATTTCTGAAATTAAAATGACCCCAAATTAAAGATATTTTTTTTTCTTGGGACTGATTTTTACTAACCTTTATTGAAAATATAGTCTACATTTTGAATTTCATTTCAAACCCTTTATTTAGTTATATTCCAAACAATCAAATTATTTTACTTTGAAATCTCTGCTAGTTAAATTATTCGAATAAGTTAATCAATTTACAAAATCCTCCAGATTCTCATTTTCAGAGCTGAAGTCGTTTTAGATTTAGAATTAGAATAATGTAATTTCTCATGTTTCGTTCTCCAATTTTATTCATTCATTATTATTTTTTAAATTTTACCTTTCATACAGTAAATGATAATTCAAATGATCGATATAAGTATTACAATTCATTTAAAAATGAGAGGAAACTACCACAATAAAAAAGAGGTAAAGACTTTTGACAAATAATATATGGTACTAAAGAAAAAGACTTCTGTGAAAATAACTGACGAGATAATGTCTTCAAAATTTGGATTTTCTTCATTTGTTGGAATTATGTCATATAGACCTATGTTTTTAATTATCAGCGGCATCCCTCAAATTTTGAATATCTTCAAGAAAATGTCAATATTAGGGACCCCACTCTGTTAGCTTCTTGCCTTTCCAGTTAAGGAATTGGAAGCGACAGAATATGCAATGTATAATGCTCTTCTTAAACCTGTCTTAGAGATTACGTCTTTTCATCACTAAAAATCTTTTTATAAGTTATTTTCTTCCGATTTACTCCAAATTTTCTTATTCATAATCTAATCCAGTAACAGTTTAATTTGTACTTGGAAGTTCAAAATAGATGGCTAGATTTTAAAATGCTTTAAATTATTAGTATGCTATTATTCTTAGAATTAAGAAATGTGAGTGATTGGAAAAATAATCTCACCGTATAACAACTCCAGTAAAAATTAGTAAATAATGCTTTTATTTAAATAACTTTCTCTTCGTGATTATCTTTTTAACAAAAAGAAATTATAAATAAAGAAGGATACTTTTATATTTAGATATAAACATCAACACATTGTAGGATTAATATCGTGGATAAGAATGAGGATTGCTATGTGATTTAAATTCAATTAGTCCTTAAACACTTATATGGCGTATTTCTAGAGCCGGGAAAGCGAAATGCTCGTATCTGTATAAGTAAAAAATAGTACAGTAGAAATAGTACCTGAACAGTAAAAAATAGAAGCTCTCGTAAATTCAGAAATTAAATAAAACTGAAAATAGTAACCTCCCAAAAAGATTAATACAATTTAAATTAAAAATAAAAGAGTAATTAAATTGGAATAAATCTTTATTATGGCCTCTATTTTTTAAATAAAAATATGTATGTTTTTCTCATACGGTTAATAAAAATTTTCAATCATTCTGCTTTCTTTTTTTACTTGAATTATACTGAATGAAGCTGAAGAATTTTGTGAAACTCCATTGTTTTTGATAGCGATGGTTTTTAAGCAGTAAATATGTGGCGCCTAGCTTTAAAAAAAATGTACTATCATAGAGCTCAAAACTAATTTTTTTTCTTTCTCATTTAAGCATAGAATTCAGAAAGTGTAATATTAGAAGTTAAATGAGATAATTATCCTATTCATTCCCATATTTGTATGGATCTTAATTAATATGCATGCACTTTACTTTGTCATAGGAGTTTAAACGAGGTTTTTCTTGACAAAGTATAATGCTCATGAATAATTAATTTTTTATTCATAAAATAAATTAGATGCATACAACTTTCCTTATTAAAAACATGCTGCATTCATTTGTACTCAAACGTTTTCAAGTCAGGAAATTAAATATTTTTCTGTTCGGGCTTATTAAAATTAATTAATTATATTAAATGCTTAAGGGAATTTTTTCACATTTGCGTTAAATGCAATTTCTTAGTTTTTTGTCCCATTAGAGTATAAAAATTAAAACTATTAAGAAGATAAGATAGTTTTTCATAGTGAGAACTATAAGGAAGGAGTTTTATATTAACATTAAAGTTTCAACGTGCAATGAAAAAAGAACATTTTATTGTAAAATATCGAATGAATACACTGTTGTTTGTAAGAAAATGCAACACCATGAAGAAGTCATCAGAATTAAATGAACTTTGCAACAAATATCAAATATAAGATGTTACGTAAAATAGTAAGGTTTCAGAGACACCACGCGTGCGTGGCGTGCGCAGAGCCCTCTGAACTGATGATGAAAGTGTATAAATAGAGGGTTGTAGCAGGACGTTGAAAATAGTTAGTGATTATTTGTTAGTGGCGAACGATTAGTAAGACCTAAATATGTCTCTTCACGACGAAATAAGGAGAAATTTCAACAACTTACGGAGTTTGAAAGGGGGAGGATTATCGACCTTCGAGAAGGAGGATTTTCCTATCACGCAATAGGGGCTCGTGTGCAGCGGAACAGTTCCACAGTGATGCGAGTTTGGAAACAGTGGACCGACGAGCACCGAACAACTCGAAAACTGGCAGTGAATGATGGAAGATGACGTCAGAGCATGGCGGTGAATGACCGTACAGCTTCATCCAGGCAGTTGGCAGCACTGTGGTCTACTGCTACAGGTGTACTAATGTCGGCTTCGTCTATTCGTCGACGTCTGCTGCACCGTGGATTGCGTGCAAGGGTGGCTTTATACAGGATCCTCCTCACGGCAAACCATCGACGGCTGCGTCTGCAGTGGGCTCATGAACACAGAGCCTGGCAAGCTGATTGGCACCAAGTTGTCTTTTCAGATGAATCGCGCTTTTCAATTTGTAGGATCATGATGACCGCATTCATGTTAGACGCTATGACGGTGAACACTGCCTTCCAGAGCGCGTTATCGAACGACATAGTGGCCTAACACCCAGAGTTATGGTTTGGGGTGTGATTTACTATCATGGACGATCCAATTTGCTACGAATTGAGGGTAATCACAATAGCAACAGGTACATCCGGGAAGTGCTACAGCCCGAAGTCGTTCCCTTCCTTCAAGGCATCCCTGGAGCTATCTTTCAGCAGGATAATGCCCGCCCACATGTTGCAAAGACTGTTCGAGACTTCTGTTGTCCAACACATGCAACTTCTTCCATGGCCTGCTTATTCGCTGGATATGTCACCTATTGAGCACGTGTGGGATTTGGTTGGTCAGCGTCTCGCTCGTGATCCGCGTCCTGCAGCTTCAAAAGACGAACTTTTTCTGCGCATACAAGCAATATGGAATTCTCTTCCACAAGCAGACATTCAAAATCTGTTTGACTCCATGCCACGTCGTATAGCAACACTTATTGCAGCGCGTGGTGGCTACACCAAATACTAATTTCGGACACTTAATATTGTTTTTTTTTGCTTTGAAAATTTCGTCATTTATTTGTACTAATACAAGTCATTTGTGCATTAAATTTCATTTAATTCTGATGATTCCTTCATGGTGTTGCATTTTTTACAAACAGCAGTTTAATTAATAATTTGAAATTTGGACTGAACTAGAAGTTTCATTTACTATGAGCTAAAATTGCCCTAGAATGTCCCGGGGACATGGTTGTATTTGTTGTTGATACAATAAAGGGAGAAATAACTTGCATTGTTTTGTTGATTAAGTGTTTGGATAAAAAGATATTAATTGCATGTATAAAAGGGTATTAAGTTCATGTATAAAAATAATTAAAAATTAGTTGTATTATTGAAATCAAAAATTTCAAAATGGTAAAGAAAAAATATTGGGAAACAGGAAAAGTATGCAATAGTTAATGAAATAAGCCCCTCATCCAACTAAATACTTCGACATATTTATAATACATATATATAAACTTATGAATATTATAATTTTTCATTTTTACTTGATTCGTGAGCTAGCAAAACATATTACAATAACCCAATATTTTTCTATAAAATAAATACTAAATGAGGAATCCTAAAAAAAACTCAACATCATACAGAAATTGCACTGAATATTAAATAAATTAATAATCTCAAATAATACTTTGAAGACTTAAAATAACGTGATAAAATATAAGCTATTGAACGAGCCTATATTTTTTGAATTTCTTTTCGCATCATCTTATGTATTTTTTTTAAAGTTATCCTGTATAAATTAAATAAATATTTTACTTAATTTCTTAATGCGTTTTCTAAGAATAATGTGCCTTATTTTTGTGTTGAGTTAAAATACGTTATAACCCTGGTGTGGGCAAAGTTGAATCAGCCTTTCATCCCTTCGTTGGGTTGATAAAAGTGTACCAAGCTTGTGTTTGGGTACGAGACACTGCAGGTTTCACGTTAGACTGACCATCTGACCTGAACATTTGCCCATGCACCTCAACGCTCAAGATAAATAAAACTCATATGGGCACGGTAGACCTTGGCCGGCCATGAGTTGTTACGCCACTGAGTTTAGTTTAGCTTAAAATACGTTTTCTCTATGTTAAAATCAGATTCATTATAATATTGTAGCAAAAATAAAAAAATTTTATTAAAATATATAATTATTCTTAAATATATTAAAGTGAAAGTTATAGTAGAAAAAATCTCACTATCAAAATTTTGTAAAAACTATTGAGTAAAAATGAGTAAATATATAGAGAGAGGGATTTTTTTACGCAAATAACTTCATTTGTATAATTTTATTCCTGTAAAATGGTTCTCTAAATAATGGACAATACTTTTATACTTAAATATAAATTTCAATACGTCTTAGTGTTGGAATTCAAAATTTTGCTGCAGTTTTTACTTTGTGAAACTAGCTTTAAATTAGCGCCGATAAAATATGTTGTCAGTAGCAGTTTTCGCAAATTTGAACTTGAGTATAAAATCATGACAAATCAAATTCTAATTATGATGCTTCTATGGTATTTATTTCAAATAGTTAGAAATATATCGAACCTCATGCTACCAATAATTAAATACAAACAATTCTCCCATTATACCAAGAAAACTTAATTAAAATTTTAAAATTATCCGCTATTGTAAAAGAAGAGAGAGTATATCTCTCTCTCTCTCTCTCTCTTTTCTCTCTCTCTCTCTCTTCTCTCTCTCTCTCACTTCTCTCTCTCTCTCTTACAGACAAATTATTCATTGCCATGAAAAGCACCAGTAAGGGGTTGAAATTAATTTTTTCTTTTCTCCTCTTAGTTTCGTCTTTTCATTAAAATATTTTAAATTCTCATGCATATATTTTCTTTAATTAAATTTTAGACTATTTAATAAATGAATGAACAATTCGAGCATTCGAAATTTCTTTGAAACTCTTTGTAGAATGTTTCTAAGAAAACTGATTTATATAATATTTCAATGATAAAAGAAAATTATGTATATTTATTGATTTCCATATTAAAACACAATGTAATGGTATTAAAAGCACCACGAAAACTTCTACAACCAATCTGATAACAAAATAAACCAATCTGAGACGAGAATATATCTCTTGAGATCGTTGTCGGGTTTCTGTAGGTTCCAGTCATAATAAAGAACACAAATAGCCTTTTAATATTTTATTAAACTCAGCCATAGTTTGACATTATCTCTTCTAACTAGCATATATCTGAATTTTATAACTCGTTTACCCTTTATTTTAGTACTTTGTATTATTTACTTTATTATAAATTAATATTAACAGCATGTGTTCACTGTTATTATATATAAGTATTCTAACCTTGATAATATAAAAAAAATAAAGATTTATTTAGCATGAATTCAAAATATAATTATTTTCTTCCATTTTTTTTGGGTAGGGCACTTACCTGGCAGACATTATGTTAACCCCGGGAAAACCTTTTGCCAAGAAATGGATGCCTTGCTCACAACATTTCATCCGAAGTCCAAGGCAGTTGTACCGTTATCAAGATACAACTTTACTTCAGCACTTCAACAAGTGCCTGAAAGACCGCCTGAAGGAAAAGACGACCCATATTTCGATAACAGACCACCATCGACCTACGCCAATAATTATCCTATACCAGGATATCAAGGGTTCGTTCCTAGAGTAAGGACATCTACTTCTTCGCTGGGTATACGATACATAAAGGCCGTTGAAAAAAGTTTGCATGCTCTGCACGAACAAAAACAAAGACAACAAAACGTTCAAGATAATAACCCTGAGGATGATCTATCAAATTCGCCTAAGAAACTTCTTGACAAAAGGCCTCTTCATACTCCTAGACATAAGCCTCACCCACGACAACAACTGCTAGAAGAAGATGATTGGAGACTTATTTACAGAAGACCACCTTCCACGTACCTCGAAGACAGTAAAACTTTCATACCAGGTTACAAGGGATTTGTTCCCCATCTCAGAGGATCTCCAAATGCTGTTGGTATTCGATACAGTAAAGCAGCTCAAAGATGTCTTCTAAAGACCTTTCCTAAGCCAAACAAAAATTTAGACGTTTCCAACAATTCAAATAAGCTAAATAATAATGAAACTCAAGAAGGTGTAACTGAAGAGGCAGGATACCATGAAGAATATGAGGGAGAAGGTAAGGAAAACGAGTCAAACAATGAGTATATCAATGATTATAATCCTAATGAAACAGAGAATGTTGAAGAAAAGGAAGTTGAAGTCGAACCAGATAGTGTCCAAACGAACTCACAAGAGAACAATCGTCTTCAACGAAATACATCTGCAGAAAGACCTTACAGACAACAACACTCCGATTATTTAAATGATAGAAAGCCATCGACTTATAGAAGTGATGAGAGATATCCAATACCTGGGTACCAAGGGTTTATTCCTCGCTTAAGAGACTCTCCTTCAACGTTAGGACTTCGTTATACAAAAGCCGCTCTTAAGACTTTAGAAGATATACACAGAATGCAATCTAAAAAAGATTAAGTGGTGTATATAAATTCATTAAAAATCATGAATATTATAGAAATATTTTTCTCATCATAATAATAAATCAAATTTAAAAGAACATGAAGGATATATGTAAAAATTTAATTACATTAAAATATTTCATAAATAATTCTTTTTTCAATATCGATATTCGTATAAAGGAAAAATATGCGTGTTGAGAATATGTCTCGCGTAATAATTTTATTTATTAGTTCATTATTTGCTGATAATTTTCTCCTAAAGTAATTAGGAAATTATTAGCAATGCTTATTTTATAAGAATTATTTATAAAGGAGCACTTAGGAAACTTGATTTTAAAACACGAAAATGTGTTTCTTGTTTATTGTAATTTAAGTAGCTGTTACGATGTCTGTAAAATTGATTCGATATAAGAATGCAGAAGATATTAAAATATATAAAAAAAATCGTTTTCCAACTAACTTTAAATACTTTTCTTGTAAAAGTATGAAATAAGTGCAACATTTTGTTTAAATAGTAGAGTTAATTGTAAATATCTCATGTATATCTCACTGAGTTCTAAAGTGCGAAAGTTTAATTTGTTTTAAATTTTACCAGTTAACTCATAATAACTCTGTCTTTTTATATGTTTGTATGGCTAACCGCCACTGCCAGTTTAATTTTTTTTAAAGTATAGCACTGATTTTTTTAAATATCTCTGAGAATATTGTTAGAAAAAACAATATTATCTAAAGTTTTACTAAAGGCATCTGATTAAAATATGTATTCAATTGTGTGAATACATATTATTACAATAAAAATTATGCATATGACATTCTTAAGCTATATTCCGTATAATAGCTCGTCACTCAATTATTAGGCAATTAAATGCATAATTTATATTCTGTGTGGTTGTTTAATATTTTTTTACATGTAATATACTGAAAAATCAATTATCACTTTATAAATATATATAATAGCATTTTAAGCAAATCTTCATTCAATATAAAACCTATTGAGTTTATATCGAATAGAATACATTGAATTCAAATTTTCAACGCATGACATTTTTTATAAGTATTAAACTAATTTAACAAAGGAACAAGTTATACATTTAAGGTTATGGACATTAATGTTATTAGGTCTTTTTAGCTAGCACAATTTTAATTTGAAAACTTAAACTGCTTAATTCTTATGTAAAAATCAAAGGAACATGTAAATTTACCAAAACACTGCCGTTCATCACACGGGGAGATATTTTGAGCATGGTTTATTTGTTAGTTAAATGTATTAAGGAAAATTCTCACATGCTTTATTTGAAGAAATGAATTGCATATCTCTTAATATTTTTATTACTTACTTTTGTGTGTTGATGACTTCAAAAATGTATAGTTACCGTAGACGATTAATAAAAACTTGTGTGTGACACAGCTCTGCTACGCCTATTTAAGGTAAGCGTTGTTTGAAGCAATCATATATTTCATATAAATGAAAATAAATGAAATAAAATAATTTTTATTAAATATTTGTCAGTGTTTTTTATTCAAAATTAACAAGCAATTAACTAAAATTTGACATTCGTATGTCATAAATATTACGCTTCAAAAATAAAGTCCAAAATAATGAAATTTTAGATTGACTCAACATATATTTAGATTGAAAAAGTCTGTTGACGGCTCTAGTAAATTTGGACTACTATTAGAGAGCTAGGATGATACAAGAGCTGGTGGTGTTTCTTTCTTATAATTTCCATAATATCTTCTGTTAGGATTTTTGGGAATCAATTTTCTTTAACATGTTGCAGCCTCCATTTTTTTAAGCAACAGGTCTCTTAAGGAATCAAAATTCGGATCAACGATTCCATCTTAACATCACTGGTAACGAGTTTCGCACACAACAAAATAATGAAATAACTCAAGATATTCCCATACACATAATAATCCACAAACATTTGTAAATTTCAGTTAAATACAAGGTTGGACTTTTAAATACTTCCAGTTCTTTTTGTAAATCCTAAAGGTATAAAAAAACAATGCCTCACAAATATAGTTTTACTGATCTTATACTGGCCAAATTATGCAAAGCAACAAATAAGAGATTTCATGTAATTTATATATACACTCAACATTTTTATTAAATTTTTCACATCAAGAAAGTCACGAACACTTTATCGTATACAGAATCAATAAATTATTCGATTCCTATTGATTATGATTCAATGGTTTAAGCACAGCAAACTGAATAGGGATTAAGAAATGTACTTAAATTGGAAACTGTGTGATAACCCAAGGGCTATGGGTATCATCTCTTCATCTTCCACGCGACCTAAGTTTGAGGGGATAAAAGATTGACCACTAATAGCTTCCATAATAAAACTAATTTATTATTATCTCAATTTATATTAAGCAAAGCAACACAAGTCTAGGAGGCTTATGAGATCAAGAGTAATATGACATAAACTACAATTATAACAAATAACGCATTAAACCACCGAATCTACATTTATAGATGATTCCTTAACTTACTAGAATCCGCTCTAGTACTGAAATTTAATATAATCTATCATACCGATATTCCACGGCGAACAGCTACCAGTCCTAATATCGTCAATATAATACTGTATCCAACTTGATTCGGCAAATGGACAATCTTCTGGCTTCGAACCTACTTAGAGCTCTCCTTCTTAGAACTTTACTTAGAATGCTCCTTCTTAGAACTTCACTTACAACTCACTTAACACTCATAAGCTCCCCTAGCACTACACGCGAATACTACAGCTCTAATATATACACATTCCTAATCTGCATAATCGCGTTCTCTTCTTGAGTTGGTTGGAAAGAATTGCCATTCTTGCCCCAAAGATTTCCCAAGAGGGTTTTAGTAGAAGGTGCGATAAAGCCCGTCACAACTGTTCTTAAGTTGAGTGCATTGAAACTGTCTCAGACAACAAAAAATGCACCTACGTGTGTTGTGTGTCCAAATATTTCCAAAGAATTTAGCCGCAAGGTATTCCATGGTTTGCACGATTTGTCTCATCCTGGAAAAGGAGTTAAAATAAAATTGATGAAAGAATAATTCGTCTGGAAGAGTGTGGCTAAGAGTCGTAAAAAATGGTGGAGGTCCTGTATGTTATGCCAACGATTGAGAATCGAACGTCATGTACATTCTACATTTATCGTATTCTCTTTAGCTATTTGCACATGTGCATAAAATGTTGTGTAGCCTTTACCCCTTTGTGGGAAGTTTTTATTGACGCGAATAAATCAATTTTTTCGATGGTCAGAAACCTTTCCCGAGTCAGTTCAAACATCGAAAACAATTGTTCGAGTTTTTTACTTGGGCTGTGTATTACTTGTTTTATAATTCGGGAGGCCATCGTAATCGACAATGGAACAAATTTGGAGAGTGATCTTTTCCCCTTACTAAATATTTTTACATTTATAAAACTCGCATTACAACTCATGTGTGACGCTTTAACAAATTGAATGGTGGAACAATTCCATCGGCAGGTTAGAGTAGCGTTACGATGTCAGGATTAATTTAAATGGTCTGAATCACACACACAACTGACAACGTGTTTGTGTCTATCTATTAAGAAAGATTTAGAAGTTAGTCCAGCAAAATTGGTATACGGTAGAATTCTCTTAAAGTGCCACGTGAATGAAGTGTTTTGTAATTATAGAATGTCAATGGCTTTTTATTCGGACTAATTACGTATTTTCAGGGAACACGTGAAAAATTTACATCCAGTACCCATCTCTAATCATGCTGTTTGCATAATATTTGTGCATAAGGATATTTTCAAAGCTGACTACGTTTTTGTGCGTGAGGGTGCTGTCCGTTCATCGTTGGTACAACCGTATAAAGGTATATAGGTCTTATATCCGAACGATATCCGAAAAATTATACTCTGAAAATAAGGGGTGCCAGAGATATCGTTTCTATCGACAAGATGAAGCCGGTATTCCTCCTACTGGACGATCTCATGTATAGTGACAGTAATCTAGTCCATACACACCAGAAACCGCACAGTCCAGGAATTACAACAAAATCTGAACGCCGTTCCAAATCTGTGATTTGATTCCATTGTTGATCGTCTTATGAACGCCAGAGATATCGTTTCTACAGACAAGATAAAGCCGATATTGATCCTACTGGACGATCTCATGTATATTGACAGTAATCTAGTCCACACACACCAGAAACCGCAGTCCAGGAATTACAACAAAATCTGAACGCCGTTCCAAATCTGT
>BMAV01025789.1:346377-374156 GCA_019973955.1 Trichonephila inaurata madagascariensis
GTCTTATGAACGCCAGAGATATCGTTTCTACAGACAAGATAAAGCCGGTATTGATCCTACTGGACGATCTCATGTATATTGACAGTAATCTAGTCCACACACACCAGAAATCGCAGTCCAGGAATTACAACAAAATCTGAACGCCGTTCCAAATCTGTGATTTGATTCCATTGTTGATCGTCTTATGAACGCCAGAGATATCGTTTCTACAGACAAGATAAAGCCGGTTTTGATCCTACTGGACGATCTCATGTATATTGACAGTAATCTAGTCCACACACACCAGAAACCGCAGTCCAAGAATTACAACAAAATCTGAACGCCGTTCCAAATCTGTGGTTTGATTCCATTGTTGATCGTCTTATGGGTTTATTTTTGAAGTTATACTTCTTTTGGCGTGTTAGGGGAAAATGATGAGAGTAAATTTTTACGATGCGCGCGCACACCGTCACAAAAAACCGACACCCTGCATTTTAGGTTTTATACACATAGCGCCATCTAGTGTAGAAGAACAATAATACAAAGCTGATAAAATTAATTAACCTTAATAATCCGCACGTTTAAAATGGACAAATATTTTTAATTTAATCTATCTTTGATTGGAAATAACTTACCTGTTTAACAACGTTCTTCTTACGAATTAATTTTTTAAAATTTCTAGTGGCTTTTTTTTTAAATTTTCAAATTTTATTATGCAATATTGCAATGTAATTTATAACTTTTGTTATCATTAATATTACATCATATGTTTCAACTGTTTCCAACAAGATAGATGGTCTGATATCTAAAAATTACACTTCTGTAAAATATTTCCTTATAACAAAATTTTACCAGCTTTTTCTTCCTTTAGAAACAGTTAAATGGAAATTTTTAATTAACAACATAAAATAAATTTATTTAGTGCTAAGAACATTTCGTATTTCATTATTTGTTTTTGTACACTTAATTAAGTCACTTATTAATATGAAAAGGAAAAAAAGAATTAGATCTATATGTGAATGTGATTTGTTTTGAACTTTTTATAAAAATTGTAGTTTTTTTAAAATAAAAAAAATGTTACTGCACCATATTTATTATTTTTCAATTCGATTTAATTTATTGTTTTAAAATTGGATTGTCATTCTTTTTTTAAGGAATTCAAGCATATTTTGCAATCAAATTTCCGCTTGAGCTGTTTACACAGAAAAATATAATAGTTGCATTCAAGAAAAAAAATAATAAACTAGAAGTTTTTCTCTTTGACAAATTAAATTTTTTAGAATTTGTATTTACTTTTTTTCAAAGCTGAAAACTTGCATATACACAAAAATCCTTTATACATCCTCTGTGTGTGTTCAAATTGATAAATTTTACACTACCATAAATGTGCTTTTTAACTATCGCATTTTTAAATAAAACGAGTTTTTTTTAATTTTATTTTTTATGTAAGAGGACCGAAGCTATTGCTGAATATTTCATAATATCAGCTAGACATATAACTATCACAACAGACCTCGTAATTTTTAACTTCTTTCAAATGTCGAGGTTGACACCTGTACTGGCAACCCCTGTCCAAACTACCACACCACGACAACGGAAGGAATTTAAGACACAACTCTTGTTATTTGGCATTTCTGCATCAAAACTTCCAGTTACATTATCCCAATTGCGGATACGTAACGTAATAATTTAAATTTTTTTCAAATAAATTATTTTAATTATTATAAATTTATCATTTTAATTCTATTCTGAAAAGTAATGTTTTAAATAAATGGAAAATTTAGATTTTTTTTTATTAAAAACAAGTTATTTCTGATCAAGAATATATATTTACTGAAACAATTGATTGTAATAATGAATTAAATGAATTTATCTTCCACAAATGACACCTAGTAATGCAAAAAAGACAGTTTTTCGTTACTAAACATAAGCTCTAGATAATATTTTTGTTGGAATAAATATATATTAATTTATTTTAAATTCTGTATTTTTTTTAAATATGAAATGGTTATTTCTATTGCCAAATAGTTAATTTTTGTAGCTCACTGTGTATTTATAGTCTTAAATTATCATAATGTTCTCGTAATTTTAATCTTTTTTTTCATTAAAGCATTTCCTTGTAGTTGCTTCTGAGAACGAGTTATTAAAGAATCAAAATAGCTTATGATGATAGATAAAGATTGATTGCTTATTAATTCGTTCTCCGAAGCAACTTGAATATGAAATTATTGATCAATAATGAAAATCAATATATATACTTTACATGCTAAAAATTTTCCATTTTTTTAATTATGTAGAAATAATTTTATTATGATATTTAAATAAACTTTATTTAACTAGATAATGCGTTGTAATAAAACTTTCAATGTATATATATACCTTTTTTTTCTATTAGTGTCGTTTTTTCTACAAACGTAGAATAACGCGAAGGATAAAATTTTTAGAAAGATTTTTATCTTGTTACGCCAAAGTATAACTTCTTACGTGCGTACATAAGTACACACACACATTTTTTTTTAAAGAAGGAAGTACTTTCATAAATATTTGACTTTTTTTTATATATTTACCATCTTAATGATAGTCGAAGAAATGTATCGTAATTACAATAGAACTTTCCAGAGTTTTTCAAAATTTTCTAATTAAAATCAAGTGGATACTTCATTTTCGTCTGTTATATGTCTTTGAAAATTAACGAACTACCTTTTTTTTATTAAGAATGTGTACAGGAACTTCAATAAAAACTCAGAAATAATTAAATCATCATATACATTTATTGAAAGCAATCATTTGCTTAGTACATCTACTGATTAAATATGGTCCTAAGAGGCTTATTTAAAAAAGGCTTAATATATATTTCAAAGCACAAAAGTTTTCAAGAAATTAGTTTTTTTAAAAATCAATAATATGTTTTAGTTATTCAAGTCAAGAACAATACCCGATAAGCCTCTGAAGACCAAACAAACAGTTTCATTCTAAGGTACAGTTATACATTTCAAACTCAAGTTAAATTCATACATATATCTATCAACAACAAGTTTATGCCAACAACAATACATCTGTTTAGTTTTTTTTAAGACACACAATGATATTCAGTTAGCATAACTAGCACAACAGTTTTTAGGTAGATCCAAGTGTTAATAGTATAAGCATACGCAATCTTTGACACATTAGTTATAAAAAATAACACATAATATCTAATAAGTAATAAATCTTCTAAACATTGAACATTTCGAATAAAATGAGAAATATTTACAAAGTGGCAGCAAATAATAAACATTGCTCTTGTAACAAAATAAAAGTGTGTCAGAGTAAATATATAAAATGCATTAAGGTATTTTTCAATACCACTTATACAGAAAATTATGGAATGATGAACTAGGACTGATCTCCTAGATCAAGACTTCTCATGAAATTAGTATTTAGCACACATTAAATAAATATGCTTCATGCATATAATGAAAAAATTGTACTATAAGACATGAACAAATATTTTTTATGAGACACTTCACAAAGCATTTACAAATTTGCAATACAGATAACTATATGGCAAAAATTATTATTTTAGCTACCGAAGTTAATTTGGGGACAACCTTTTCAATATCTGCTAAAAATTTTCCTTGACGTCGAATGTGCTCATCGAATTTCTTTTGAAACTACAATTAAATTTGCAAAATTTCATTTTGACGATATTTAAATATTTTACTTCAGTTTCCCAAATATATTTTTTAAAATCTTTCTTAAACTATACATTCTGTTTTTTTAAAGTTTTATTTAATTTTTTTGGAAGTTTTTTGTAAAAATTTCAAGCTATGGTTTTTTGTTTGTTTTTTTACGTATGAGAGAGTTATTGTAATGTTGTGTATTAACGGTTAAGGATTTTAACTTATATGCCATATTAATTACTTAATTTCATTGATTTCTTAAATTATTACATATAATTTTTAAAGTTTGAAGGAGCTGAAAGCAATTTATTGTTCCCTTAATAATGCATCTGTTTTATGAGTTCAGAAAATATTAATATACAAGTTTATTATCTTTAATTTGATTTAAATTTTTAAAAGAAAGAAAATTTTCTAATGACATTTACAAATAAATAAGAAAGCTATTTATCTTTATTCAATCTTATTCTTTTAAGGGCCTATAGCTCATTGTATCGAGGCTTACTTTTCCTATATGAAAACAATATATCAATAATCTCAGACAACTAATAAACTTTTACATAGATCGGACGATTTTGTCCTTAAATATAATAAAATGCTCACTAATTTTAATACATTTTGAAATTCATTTGAAGCCCACATAACATATTTAGAGCACAAAAGAGCAATTCCTAAAAATATGATTAATGTATTTCAATTCAAGGGTCCATTTTATATTCAAATTTGTATTTGGAAAAATTTACAAAATTTTCGTAAAAAGTATGAATTAAAAATTTTAAAAAACATTCTTACAAACACGAAATCAATTATATTAACAATGTCCTACAAAACAATTAAATATATCAAAGAATACTGTAGTAGATCGTAATCTACTTTTAATGTGAGTGATTAATACAAGTATTCAATTGCTAATTTTATAATAAATATGTTATGATATAAATTTCAGCTAATTTTGGATTAAGTATAAAAAATAATTATCTAATACCTTATTCTAATTCAAATTTTTATTCTATAAATAATTATTTCATGAATAATTCCACTCTCTCCTCTAAAAATAGAACTATTTTTTTTTCATGTATCACCTTCTTTCTCATCTCTTATTTATGGACCGAGATAAAATTCTATGGAAATCACATTAAAAAATAGTGCTTCACATTCACACATTGAGGTGTTTTGTAAACAAACCGCTGCATAATTATTCTAAGGATAAATAGGTGCTCTCTAGGACAGTGTATCCTAACAGTTAAAGTACAGAAATGCTTATTTTCCTACTCTGACAAGAAATACTGAGATAAGAGTTGCATAAAGCTCATAATTAGTTCCACACATACAACAAGTTTAAAATACTGTATCTAAGTGTAAAACACACGATTATTATGTAAGTTTCTACTTAACATCAAATAGACTTCCATTAAGTTGGAGAAATATTATAATTGAGAACATTTCAAGAACAAGCGAAAAATATTCTTATATAATATTAAATATAATTTCTTAAGAAACAAATAAGCAGAAGAAAATCCCAATTTTGTGCATAGATTTTTTTTCAATAAATTACAACTATGATTGAGATACCTTTTTAAGAACCTAGAAACATTTTTCTTCCTTTTATTCAGATTTTGATGCTGTTAAAAGACTTGTTTGCTTTTCAAAAACATTTCCAAAAGTTTACATTGAACATAGCAGTGGCATTTCAGGATCCATTTTTGCTTAACATTTCTTTTATAAAAGAAGCACTAACCCCCATTTTCTCCTCGTATGTCAATTATTACGCAATTTAAGAAACATTTTTGTATTCATAAATTACTTCCATCTTGAAAGCATAAACCTATAATTGAATTCTTTAAAATTACTTACAATATTATCTTTACAAAAGTTTTCAAAGACAAACTCATTGCTTTAAGGTTTTTGGCTATATTGATACTCAATTATTCACAAATACATTGTATCATGATAGATATTTTGTAGAACATTTAAGCATTCAAAAAATTCAAGAAGCAAAATCTTGTAAAACATTGCATATCTTCAAATTTTGAAAAACTAATTACACAATTACATTAAAAAATTAGCTTAATCTTTGTAAACGTAGATTTTTTTGTTCTATCTTAATTTACTACTTAAAATGTTTAACATATTCTATCTACAGCGAAGCAAAATTCTAAAACAAAATATTCCTAGGACATCATTTACTTTTGTAAAAGTAGTATTCATACATTATCAAGATGTAAAACTACTCCATGCACAAAGATAACTATTTTTCACCTCGTAATTTAATTGATATGAAATGTATCTTGTGCATCTTCGCATTTAACACATGATATGTCATACCACTAAAATAGTTCTCTAGAATTATAAAGTACCATTGTGAGAAGAACTAATAATTCGTATTTTTCCCACACATAAACGTTTCATGAATGCAGAATATGAGCATGTTGTAAATGTGTTTCAGTATGTAAGATCGCATTAAAATGTGAATAAAAATTGTTACAAATTTATTACGTATTCCAAGATTGTTACTGTACGAAAACTCGCAAATTAAAACTAGGTACTAAAAGAATGCTTTATGGTACTTTTCATTTTTGACTCAGCTTCATCCACACAGTAGAAATAAATACTAATATATTAGAATCTTGAAATAATTTAATAAATGTATTATTAGTTTCAAAGTAACTCATCGTAAGCATATAGGCTTTAATCACGAATCATATAGCTTTCTGAGCTACAAAACCATTCCCTTTAAATAATAATACAGTATGCAAACATCAGAAAAACGAAGCTTTAAAATTGACCAGTTTTCCGAAGATTTTATAGAGATATAATTACTAGATTCAATGCAATTGTTTTGTTTAAAGTATTTCATAATATCATAACTAGATTTTTGTAACATACATAAAAGCGATGAAACCCAAGTAAGAATCAAGAGAACTTTTTATAAAAAATAAATTTGAAAAAGTTTGAAACACACTTAGAAATTTATATTGAAATGATAATTGACATTTTATAAATCCCTTTTTACTAGATATCCCCCACCACACATTTGCGTTTTGTCTTAACTCTAACACTAAAGAATGGATCCTCGTATAACAATGACTCGAACTCAAAAATTCTCTAGAATATTGTCAGTCAGTAGTTCTTACATTTTCTAGTTCAAATTATTTTTTAAAATTTCAAGCAAATAATATTTCACATATAATTTTTTAAAGCTATTTATAGTTTTAAACATGATCTCTTTCCATTTTTGTTTATCAAACAGTTCAACGACAGTGAATTTGAATAATAAATTTTCAAAATTAAATCTTTCGTATTGATATGCATTCTATATTTTACCATTAATTTTTGTCGATTAGACTCGAAACACGTGTCCTTTTAAGCAACGTCGTTAATTTTGCTTTCTATATCAAAATAATTATAAAGAAAGGTCCGCTGTTTTAGTATAAGTATCCCCAGTTGGAACCGGAAGACTGGAATTTAGAGGAACTTATGGGATTTATCAGAGGTCCAGGATTCAATAACATTATGCAGCACTTTCGTTTACAATAGTTCTGAGAAATACATATTATAAAATTATACTCTTTTATAATCAAAAGGCACCATTTATTAAAAACACTTGTTTATGAATCAAATACAGAAACTCCTCACTGATCACAAATATTCTCACAGAATAGTTCTTGTAACAAACCTTACACATGCAGTCAATATAATTATCACCAATACTAATAATATACAGTTGAACTATGAATTTAATTTGATGAACTTGAAAATGAGATTGGATTTCCTTTCCAGTAAACCTAATGATCAGGACAATCTTGTGAAATTATGAGCTTGAATTTGCTCAAAGCTTATCCATAATATCACATGTAACAAATATTCAATGACTCGTAGGTTGAGCATTTTTTACACTAATTTTATGCCTATATACACTAGTTTCCATCGTGGCATGTATTACAGTCAACATAAGTTGTAAATTTATATCTGTATCTCTTACTATTAATTGTGCATTAAAATGCAAGTCAGAACTTTAGCCATGAAACTATTAAATGATGGTGTATAAAATTGGTACGCGAAGTAAATTAAATTGTTTGTACATGTGTATATAGTTTAAGTATAAAACTCTGGAAATACAAAGGCGTGCTTTGGCATATTTCAAGACCAAGCTTGATTTTGGACAAATTTTGTAACAATGGCTTTTCACACTGTGTTGTAATAATTTACAGAAAGACAACTCTTCAACTTTTAATTTCTTTTTTTGGTTGAAGGATTAGAATTCAGATTTCTATTGGAAAGTTTATGAACAAGTCATGATTTCTCATTAGGTAAAAATACTGGAGAGGAATGAGGATAGGTAATTTAAATAAAAACGAATACTGAGATATTGAAGAATTTGCTTTCTGCATAATCTCAGGTTTCCAATCACCTGCTGATAAGATATAGTAATACACATATCTGTATCATAAAATTATTTTTTTTTTTTCATGAAATCTTAAGTTTGAATTTACAAATTAAAAATATTATTGAACATTAAAGTAATTTAAAAATAAATTTAATTTGTGCGAATACAGAATTACATAATCGAATAACTATACTTTAATAAACATTTTAAAAACGTATAAAAAATACTTCCTTCACAATAACTTCTGTTATTAAGACCATTCATTGTAAGTATCATAGAGGTATTTTTTGAAGAATAGTTGACTTACACACCAAAATTATTAATTCCCCTACATTTCCATTGAATAAAATGAGCACCAATATGCTTGAAAAACGAAACAAAATTAGAATGATAACACTTTTACCACATTTAATGTATTGGTATTCTTCTCATAAAAAACTGAATACAAACGGTCAAATGTAAAACGAATCCTTCAAGACAGAATTATATTAACATATGTTTAAATGTTTATTACTCAGATATAAAATTACAAGGAATAGAAAAAAGGAATATTTCTGTATATGAATATCAATAAAATGTTAAGATACAAAAATGATTAAAAATAAAGAATGAAAAAAAAATAATTGAAAATTATGACTCCCTTACAAATGATTAAATTTCAATCAATAATAATTAAAAATATAATCTTATATAGCACAATTATTTAAGCTATTCAAAGCACAACACTACCTACATTTTAAATTACAATATTTAATATACCTGAAGCACCAAAAAATTTATATAAACCAATGCATTGCTTCAAAATTGTAACATTTAATCTTCGAAACATTTCGAAAGTTTATTATTCTAACACAACAATTCAGAAAAATTTATCATTTACATATATATGACACACAGTAACATCATATTTAGAGCATTTAAGAAATAATTTGTAACATAATTAGAGATTTTAAGTACAGAATCATACCGAAAAGTCTTTCAATATATCTGAATGCATTTATTGTTTAAACTGTTTATTTGAATTTATCAAAATAAAAGGTACTCTAAAATTAAAAATAAAAAATACTTTTAAACTCACGAGGTTTTTATAATGAATGTTTCACACTAATAAATGCTTAGTTAACCTGGAATGCTATAAGCAAAGGAATGTTTTCCCTCTGAGTGAGGTACAATATTTTTTCGGTGTGTATCGCATTATTTCGTCTCAAAAATAAGGTTTAATGATAACCGGTATCGGAGATAACCATTTTTTTGAAAATTATAAAATATAGGTTTAAGTTTACGTAACCAATCTTTAAGTCTTAAAGATTATTTTTCCAGCTACATACATAAAGAAATGCAATTACTAATAATGAAAACACATTTTTACTCTGAAAATATGGATGTTGTAAAAAATACTCAGTGATTCATTTTATCAAACAGAAGAAAAAAATGTTAATGCGAGTATTTCATAAGATAGACAAAAGCATGCCAAAATGGATTTAAAATAAAAAGTTTGCTATAATTATTTGATAGAAAAAATTACATTGCTAAGTAATGCAGATTACACCATTTCTTTTTTTAAGTATATGAAATTTATTTTTTTTTTTCAATTAAATTCTGCAAAATGTTCCCGAATATCTTTTAATTTATCAAAAATGAAAATTTGAAAGATTTGTAAAGATAGATACTATCCATTATGATCCAGAAATTTATACATTCTTGTATAACTTTTCGATTAAATGAAATATGAAAAAACCTAATAACTTCTTATGTTACTAATAAATTATCTGCAACCATCAAAAATTTCTATATTGCTTAGTAAAAATAAAAAGTTTCTAACAATTTATTTTTGTGAATAAATAAATAAAAATTTAAAAGATACTAATTTTTTATTCCGTAAAAAATAATTTTCAAGACTTTACGAAACTGGTGTTTCCCCTTTATTTGCAAATTTTGTTTAAGCATTAAAAAATAATAGAACCAGATTTTCGTAATTTTTTAAGTTTAAGAAAAGGATAAAAAAGCATCTATTTGATTTTAATTTACTTCGCTTTTTTGAAGTAACACGAGGTCTATTGGTGAAGGACTTGGATAAAAAGCATAGCAATGTGATTAAAATTGAATCAAACACAGTTATAGATAATACAGTAAAATAATTGACTATAGCAACTCATTTTTATATTAACAGATTTAACAACTTTTGAAAATTATATGAAACAGATTGATATGAAAGTCTTTTCAATATGATCCTGTATAATTATGAAGTTTCAAGTACCAACAACTGACACAGATATAACCTTACAACGTTGCTAAGACCATGTTACAGAAGAATTTCACCCTGCAATTAGAGTGGTCTATCACAATCAAGACATCAATAAATAAATTCATAAATAATATGACTACTTGATACTCTATACTATACCATCAAGTCATTTCACAAGTGGGTCCTTTGGTTGACAATTGAATACCATATATGTTTGGCACAGCCATGAAAAAACAAACATCAAAAGCACAGGAACAAAACAGTGTCGGAGACCAATCTCCCTCTTTAAGTATCTTCAAACAGCTGTTGGTTTTTCTGCAGCTACTACAACCAGCATCTTCTGCAGAGTTCGGGTAAATGATTCTGAATAAAAAGAAGATATTTTATCGGTCTTCATTCCAGAAATTTATTATAAAGGAATACACATTATATAAAATCAATAATCATGTACCAATTGCCATAATTCTAAAAATGCACACACAAAGCAATAGAAATATAACAAGAAAAATAACAATCTCTGTAGTATAATAGCAAACTCAGTTTTAAGGCCAGCCAACCTTTCCCCATATTTGCCTATGCTTTTGGGCTGCAATGTGTTTATATACATGTATGTAAACGTGTACAGGTACAGGACAAATTAATAGCAAAACCCATTTAAAAATGCGTCGTTTTTCGGCCGTCTAATGTACAGCCGCAACGAGTCACAACAGTTTACCACCTAGTGGTGACGAAAGAGAAGGTATCAGTCAAGCATTTGACTGTATGAGGGTTGCATTAGAAAATTTTGTTCGTAGCAAAGCATTATTATGTCCGACTTCTCCAACGTGAAAAGAGGCATGATAATTGGAGCTCGTCTAGCTGGAGTATCTGTGTCCAGAGCAGCCAACATTTTGGTCGTTTCAAAGACCACTGTGTCAAGGATTATGACAGCCTACACAAACCTGGGTAAAGTGTCTTCTGCGAAGCATAACACTGGGCGTAAGTCGAATTTGAAGGACCATGATAGACCGGTGCTGAAGAGGATAGTTGCCCGGAAACGCAAAGACGTCACTACCACAGATAACGTCCGAGATGTATACCTACCTTCAGAACCCCATATTCATGAAAACTATTCAACGGGAGTAACATGTTGCGAATATTCATGGCAGAGTAGCTATTCCAAAAAAGTTAGTTTCGGCATGGAATGCTATTAAGAGACTACAGTAGTGCCGAGTACCCCTAAACCAGACACAACTGCAATGGGAACAAGTTATCTGGTCTAATGAATCCTCATTTACGTTATTCCGGAACCACCTGACGTTTGTTCGTCTGGCAAACACCAGCAGAAGCATTTCATGTTGACTGCCTGGTCCCACCCGTGAAATATGGAGGGGGTTCTGTGATGGTGTGGGGGGGGGCATGGTCTTCCCGGGGATGAGGGCCTCTCGTTGACTTGAGGGGATGATCACAGACGACTATTATCGAAGTATTCTCGCAGATACTCATCACCCTATGCTTCAGACTCTCTTTTCCGGGAGAACATCCTGTGTTCTCCAAGATGACAATGCCCCTGTTCACATCTCTTTCTGAGTTCAAACAGGGCTACATGAGCATGATGATAAAATAGAACATCTAAGATGGTGTCCCAAGTCACCATTCACCTGATCTGTGAACATCATTGAGTGTTTGTGGGTTTCTTTAGAGAGCAAAATCCGTGCTTCGTTTCCTCCTCCGAGCACACTATTTGAACTTGAGATGGTCCTGCACGAGGAGTGGGCTCGAATTCCGATGAACTTAGCTCAAGACCTTTATTTGTCAATCCCGCGTCGAATACAAGCTGCCATTCAGACCGATTCAGATGTCCCAACCCCTTACTAATAAAAAATTCATTTTTTTCACAGATCTCCTATTATTTTGTCTTATACCTCTATATGCATGTATATATATTTATTTGTGTGTGTGTTTATGTATGTATATACACATATATAGACATAATAATTATTTCTCTTAAATGTTTTTAAAATTACAAATTAAGTTACATTTTTATGACATTACTCAGATATTGTATCATTCGTGTATTATTTTTTTAAAAATGGTACCTTGTTTTTCCTTTACTTTAATTTGCGTTAAAATTTATGAACTTTACAGTGTCAAGAAGTCATTGTTTAAAATCCCTTCCAATTGTTTTTAAAGAAATTCTTCAAAGTTTTTGAATTAATTAGAGATAAAAGTTGTAAAGAAATTCAACTACAAGTAACCCACGTATAACACATCTATAGCACGGATTTTTTCTCGCAAAATTCAAGAATTGGAAACATCCTCGTATTATATTATAGCACAGATTCACTTTAACACGGTTTGAGAATTGGGAGTAAAACCTTCTTACAGTATGAAATGTAATAAAACTAATGTTTTATTTGAAATTAGGGAAATCCCCTCACAACAGCCTAATAAACGTTTTAAAGCTTTCAAGTGTGAAAGATACCTCAATTGACATTTTTCATTAGAGCGCGTTATACTATCAGAAATTTTCTGCAGAATTTTCGTGAACTATTAATATTTAAGTACACTTTAAAATCAAAAAATTGTCTCTATCAAGAATAATTTTTTTAAAAAGTATTATTATTATGAACAAATATAGAAAATATTATATACTGTTACGAAAATTATTGTAACATGTACAAATTTTAATACAATCATATTCCTTTTTTCTAAAAACCTTTCAAGTTTCCTACAATTTCTTCCAATAGGTCAGGAAATATTCAATTTTGAAACTACGATCGAGAAATCATTAAATTTAAAGATGTACTCTAGTTTAAAAAATTTTTAGTTAAGGGTCTAATCTTCACTTAATGCTAAGAAGCTTAAATAAACCAATGTGAATCCTTTTCATGGATAAGCTTTAGTATATGACCCCCAAATAGTTTTTCTTGAATATTTCTGAACTATATATAAAGGAATTGGATTTGAATGCAATTTAAAGTTTCAGTTCTTTCTCTGTCCTATTTTTCAAAAATGATTTTATAATGGGGGAATTTTCTTAAAGTAAATTTAGTTAATTTATATCCATTAATACCATACTCTTTGAGTTAAACATTATTATCAGTGTTATCTAATACGATGAAAACTGATAAAGTCATTAATGGTGCCCTTTTTTGACGACTGTGTATAACATTTAAATTCAGATTATTATAATATAATTCCTTTTACAATACCTAAGTGTCTAAATATATTCAAGCATAAATTAATAATTAGAACCACTCATTATCCTTGCAAAATATTGTCTTTATCATCTTTATATAAGTACATGCTTCATCATTCTCTCTAATTTACAAAAAAAGAAAGTATATATTCTGTAAACATACCTATTGCATTTTTGACGCATCGTGGCTTGTTTTCCCAGTAGATGAAGAGGAAATACACAGGGATTCCAGTACAAATAATTAAAACTCCAAATCCTAGAAATAACCCAAGAACATATTTTAAATGTAGAATTTTTAGTAATAAAGGAATTATGAATTCTGTAACTGGTATGCTCTTTAGCGTGTAATATAAATACATAAAATTACACAATGCAAGCAAAACATGAGATTAATCTTTTCTGTTTCTGTAAAGTGAAGTATATAAAGCATACATTTTGGTTTAAAAAATATATGCTGCTTCAATTAACTATATTTAAATTGTATCTTCATGGATTAAAGTAAATTGTTAATTTCATTTAAATGCATCTTTATGGGTCTTTTCCCCACATCGATTATTAACTAATCGGAAATATGCCCATTAACATATATGTAGGATATTTTTGATATGCTGAGAATACCTACCAGGAATTTTTTTGAAAGAACTGTTTTTATTTTCTTTCTTAAATAAATGTTAGTTTTTAAAACATTGCTATAAAAAAACTGCCTTTTGTTAAAGGTAGACATCGAAATTTTAAAAAATATAACGACATAATCTTTGCATTATATATAATTTAACTTCGAACGTAAAATTAGTTTATCCAAGGTATTTTTGCATAAACTTTGCATAGAATACCTATTGATTCAATTATTTTAATTCTAGTAGCTTAGATGTGAAATTTTTTAGCCATTATTTTTTGAATAAATTTAATTTTAAAAATATTTATAAATTAAAATTTCAAATATTTTATGTAAATATTTACCTGTATCAACGGGCTCAGCAATCATGGGTACAATGGTAATGAATATTGTCGCCAGTATGTAAATGATTGGGAAGAATAAATTCACCTATTGAAGTTGAAAAGAACATTTTATCACCATTGTAAAAACTGATCTAATTATAATGTATATTTGTAATTGTAAAATCCCTGATTCAAATTTATCATCCATCTTTTAATTTTTAAAAATCTTAAGTAAGCAGAAATAAATTTTAAAAAATACACCTATTGCCTTTCTGTGTATTTAATACATAACCATTACATTTAGAATTAATTACATCATAAACGAATTTGTGAAGTTTGTTGCCTTAGAACTTAAACCTGCTCTTTGTATACAAATAATTATTAAGTAAATACTCCTAAAAATGTCTATTTTAAACTAAATTGTAAATCTATGTTTAGTTTTTGAGACATAACAATAGTCCAGAGAAATTGTGGCTCACTCAAAAATTAATTTATCATAAAAATATTTTTAAAAAATTAAAATATCAAAAAAGAAATATAGAATGTTTATTTAGCTATGCATTATATTTATGCTATTTCAAGTTATTAGAAATTAGTGTCAAATAAAGACAACTGAAAATAGGTCTGGAGTATTACTTTACAGAAAATAAAATTATATATTTGTAAAATACATCTCATGTAAATGAAATTAATAAATCCAAGCCTTTCAAGGTATATAGAGAATTTTTTGCCATAGCATTATAAAATTTAGATTAACATCATTTCGGCCGAATATAATGACTATCGACAACGGACTTCAAAACTCTGAGCTATGGTTCAATAAAAAGCATCATCTCTGAACTAATTTACTACACAAGCTCCTATATCACATAAAGTGAACATTTCAAGTCAGCTGAATTTTAGGTATAGCTGCTTTCATTAATCCAAATAAGTTTTCGTATAAATTAAACCTGAGATTATCCATAAGCCTATCAATGAATTATTTCAAATTCATGGCAGATTTTGGATGCCACGCTATAACTCAGATATTGTAAGAATGTTTTATGATGGTAAAATTTAGAGTATCATTGGTCATTGAAAAATCTCCCGCAAGAAATAAATGAGAATTTAAATAAAGAATATCTATGTAATTTGAAAAATTATGAGGGCAATCTAACTCGAGCTATATTGTTTGAAGTCAATTAATTTATTAAGACATTTTCACATAAATTATCAAAGTATGAAGGAAGCTGAAAAAAATAACAATTTAACACTTTGTTTCTGGGGTTTCTTTAAGTCATTATTTTAAGCAATTGATGGGGCACAAAGTCTTATTTTGTCTAAAAAAATTGCAATTTTTAATTATTCATTCTGAAAATTATTACCAAAAAGATTTATTTTTAAAATATAAATATCAGTTTGAAGTTCATATTTCAGGAATAAGAACTTTACAAACTATTTTACTTTTATAGGTCTTGCTAAATCCGGTTGTTTCCAGCGAAGATACGGCAGACATACTACTGCAAGACCAATAGCAAGCCACGTAGCAAAGCCAACGTAGTTGATAAGAGCATATATGTCTTTGGAGCACAAGTAAACCAGAGAAAGTAAAGCCTGGTTAAGCAGAAAAAAAAACATTTTATGAAAGGAAAAAGTATATACTTCGAAATATGCATATTTAATAAAATAATATTTAATAAATAATGTATGCATATTTAATAAAACGCTTCAGTAAGAACTAATAATCAAATGTATTTTACTTTTCGTTATTATCACTACTTTGTAATGTAATCTAGAATTAGCTCTATTTTATAATGTTTTTTTCTGCTTAAAATTATTTTCAAAACAGTATAAGACCGGTATTATTGATATCGCATACGAGTCTCATTTTGGGATTAATAGTACGGAGTGTAAAGTCTAGAGAAAAAACAAATATCGAAAATTAAAGCAGAGATTCCCATAATTGTTTAAGAAAATTAATGTTTTTTTTTTACTAGAAAATCCATTAGGACTTTTCTGTGTAGCTATCGTCAAATGTTTAAAAACAGTATTTTAAAAACTGCAAATAATAATTTAGAATTTTTTACAGTAAAAAAGCTTGTTCAAATATTAGAAAAAGATGCCCCTTAATATAGGTTTTCTACCAAGTAAAAACAATGAGTCAAATTTTGTCATGTTTCTCTTAACCATATTTCGGAGATTTTTCTTTAAGGCTGTTTTCGGTTAATGTTAAAGAATAGGACCCGAATTTGGAACATTTTTTCAGATATAAAAGAAATGAAAAATTAATATGGTATTCTGGCTTCACTGTCCTTTAGAGAGTAGCATTTTTTATCCTACTTCCCATTTTTAACCGAGTCGATTCATATTTTCTGGTATAAAATGCGTTTCGCATTTTTATTCTATACCGTAATGTTAAATTGGCTTTGCCTTCACGTATTAAAACCAAAAAAAAAAAAAAGTATTCACGGAATATTTTGAAATTTTTGAAAACACTCTATTGTTAACAGAGGTACGAGTTATAATATTGCAAATTTCCAGGGCAATTGGGTTATTTTTCTATCTGAAAATGTGCTTCGCGTTTAATTAGAGCTCTCGTACTTTTACCGAAAATAGCCTTAAAAAATACCCATTTTACTGAGAATTCATGTAATACATATTTTATTATTCAATCTTAAGCGCATGACTATTTTAGTTCTAATCTTGAATGAAAATTACATTGAGAGATACACGATACATCCAACCATTAATTCATTAAATTGCATTGAAGAATGGAAATTTAATGTCCACTTTTAAATTGCAGTTTTATGAGAGTTCTTGGGAATTAAATCACATAAAATGTTCTAAACTAATTTTGTATATCAAAATTTAGAAATGTTCACACAATTTTTTTAAAATCCAGTTTTAATTATTTTGAGAGAAAAAGAAGCTTGTGCTTCTTACCACAAACATAACAGCTGGTGTGGGTGTCAAATGATTAATTTGAATCATATTCAGAATTTGAGGCATTTGACCTTGTTCAGCTCCAGCATAAAATAACCTAAGAAAAAAAACATTAGTTCAAAAAGGTACAATACAGAAATGAATAAGTAAAACAACTTTGTTACTTAAATTATAGATTTTAATTAAAATTTTAATTATCTAAAATGCATTAAATTTTTTTAGATGAAAAACTTGTTGAGTTTATACAACAAGTTCTGTTTTTTTTTTCGAAATTCTTTGAAAAAATAAAACTTGTTTTTTTTTCTTTTAAGTTTCTTAAAAGAAATTCCAATATCTTTTTTCTTAAATTTAATGAAAAGGAAGTTTTAAAAAATGGATTTAAAATATAATAAGTGTACCTAGAGGATGTGAAAAGAATTCCGTTGACACCACCAAATGTAGAGAGGGCAACAAAGACGGGAACAACCCAGGCGAAATTTCCAAAAAGTCGATCAGCATATATCTTTAAGAAGTTTTATTGAAATATTAATGCATATATACAAAAAATTCACAAAGAAAAAAATCAGAAATTTTACTCCAAAAATATTGTACATTTGCTACAATTTGTAATACATCTTTTAGTTAACTTTTCTAATATCAACCAGTTCTCAGCGTTCTAAAACAGAGGTTCCAAAACATTTGTGTCTCATAGACCCTTTGCGGTATCTTTTGGTTAGGGGTATACCCTTGCTTACCTACCCTGCAAATTTATCAAATTAAATGACTTTTTGACAGGCGGTATAGAATAACTTTAAAAGATTTAAATTTCTAATTGTAGTGAAGTATAGTGTTTAAAACTTAAAACACACATGCTAATTAATTAAATAAAAATTTAATTAATACATACAATAACTGAGCAGCAAACAAAAAGTTTTTAAATAGGAGGGATGAATCTTGTTCTTCTATAACAATTGGCATCAATATTGTCAGGTTTATAACTCTAAATCTCTTTGGTTAATAGTGTCCAGTCTTTTTGAGATTGGAAATCACGCTGAAATTCCTTCTCATTAGGAAAAGCAATTAAAAACTTCAAGGTATTCCATAGTTCGGGATAAATAACAGGTATAACAGTGAAATGATGTATGTTTAATAAAACTTATGATATTACCTTGTAATTACAAATTAAACTCATTCAATTTAGGAAAGAAATCTGTTAAATAGGTAAAATCTGGTTTCCACTTGATTAAATTTTCTTTTAAAATTAAAGTCACGATCTGGTTTAATGCGAACTACTATTGTAGACTCCCATTCACACCACATAGATCTCAAAATTATTTTGTTGCTGATGTGGACCCCTTGTAGATTGTCATAGACCCCTGGGGGGTCTATATAAACCACTTTGAGAATCACTGTTCTAAAATACTAGATTGCAATAAAAATAATATAATAAGACAATAAACCTTAAGCGTGTGCCTAATATCATTATGATTATTATTTAACTTACCACAGCTACAGCTTCAGCACCCATAACTTCTTGGATTGATAGTGTAGTGTGGAATGCAACAATCGTAAGAGTATATATTACTGTCACCAAAACGCACGAAATGAATATGGCTCGAGGTAAATTCCTGAAAATATCAACAAATAAAAATTTATAATTCAGTTTCTAATTGCTTCCAAAATTGTTCTGAATCAATTAGGAATTCTCTTCAACTAATTGTGTAGAAAAAGTAATTTAGTTGAACATTTTGGATTCATATTTGTAAAGTAAATCAATACACAGAAGTTATTGGGAATAATTCATTATTAACATTTAAAGTTTATATTTAAAATAAAGTTAGTTTAATAGTTTTAGTTAAAAAAATATATACACTTTATAATTTAAAGTTTAGTTTAAAATATTAACAATATTCTTTCAATTTTGAGAGCCTTTTCAGCTTTTAAAATGTGTTGTACGGATAAATCCAACTTTTTTGTTAATTACCCATCCTTTTTTTCAGCATAAAACACATTATCTAAAATAATCAGGGATCTCTTTGCGAAATTAAGTTGTGATTTTTAATAGTCAGAATTCTCTTTTTCATTAATTTGTTTTAAAAAAAATGAGAATATATACGAGAGTTAAAATATTTTGAGGATAAATTTAAAAAAAATAAAGCTTAGAAGCACTGCAAAAACTTTTTAATGAGAAATAATTATTTTACAATCATTGTGAAAAAGCACACATACAATGTGTTATATTACACATTGTGTGCGAGCTTCTTACACAATGTTATACAACTTACTTATGAGGTTCTTTCAGTTCTTCAATGACAAAATTCAAGTAATTCCTAAAATATAAAAATGTATTAGAAATTATATTGTTCATGCTTCAGTGAAATTTTTTTAAAATTATTTAAATAATTCTTTTACCTTTATTATTAAAAAATGTTTTAGGAAATATTTAAAAAAATTAATCTTTCATATTATTTAAAAAAATAAGAGTCGACAATATTTAGGCAAATAAATATTAACAAAAAAATGAAAAAAATTATCTTCCGAGAAACTAAACAAATTTAATGGGAAGTCATCCAAGAATATAGCAAAAGAAAATTTGTATCAATGAATTCATACAGCTTTACAATTTTTCATCCAAATATATACATAAAATTAAAAGGTTTAATCTTAAATATTTCTTTTCTGTTAGAATAAAACTCACGATAAATTATATTTCCTTTTAAAAAAAAGTACGAAAATGAAATTTGTAAAAAAAAGACATTTATGTTATTCTTTATGAAACCACTCTGAACAGGAAAAAAAATATTCAATGCATTATCTTTTCAAAACTGAGCCTTTGTCAACTGCTATTACAATCGATATTTAACGAATGAAATAAGCTTAGAGCCTATTACTTGGCAATAAATACGTTGTTTTTGAATTGATATACAAGAATATTTGAATTAATGCCCCGAGTCTCTGAACAGCCGCAACTAAAAATTTGTCACGTTAGTGATTGAAGGAAAATCAAGTATTTTATTTTCCTAATTATCAGTTTTCAACGGTTTGATTGAAATTATCTTGATTTTTCTTGGGGCTTTTGGTTTAGTTTGGGTGTTATTCATATAAGCCAATGGATATACCAATACATTACACAACAAAAAGATTTGTATTTATAATTTCAGGAAAGGTACTTAAAGATTTCTGAGAGCTCTTTCAAGTGAAATGATTTCATTGACTCTTTCAAAAAATATTCCCATCTTTCGATATGTTCAGAAGGATTTATTGATGTATAATTCTCCATATTTCTAAACAAAAATTGAAATTTGTGTTATGTTATTGAATCTTATGGAAGAGATGATTCAACTAATAATGCAAAGCTAATCAATGTTCATTATAATGGAAGACTCATCTTAAAAAAGAATTGATTCATTCTAAAAGCAAAAATAAATTTTTGCGTAGGAAATCGTGCAAGAACAAATATAATTTATGATATATGCCTAAATTCAGCTAGAAAGAATACCTTTTAAAAATAATAAGAGGTTTTCACACGGATTATATTTGATAAATAAACTCAAGAGAAAGAGCTATTTTATTTAAAACACAAGAAAAACATCTGTAATTTTACCTTCTCATAATCAAAATTAACATATAACTAGCTGCATGGTCTGGCGTTGCACGGGCTTTATCGAGTCCTAACTTTTTGCCAATGGAAATTAGCTCTTGCCGTCTCGTATTCAGTACTTCTTTGTTTGTGTGCGATTTTTTTATTTTGTCCTTAAAATTCCTTTTTTTAGAAATTTCTTCTACGTCTTTGACTAGTTGGACGGGTCTGTTTCTGCTTCGCTTATCCCAGCGTTGCATGGGCTTTTTTCAAGAGTATAGTTTCATTCCCCACGGAAATTTCCACTTTCCTTCTGAATGCCAGCACTTTTGGGTGTCTGTGTATGCGCAATGTGTGTGATTTCTATATTTATGCCTTGAAAACTTCCTTTTCTGAAATGTCTTCAGTTTCTCTTCCTTGATTGACAGGTTTCTTTTCTCCGCTTAGCCCGGCGTTGCACAGGCATTTTAGAATATAAAACTTTTTTTTCCTCAGAGAGAAATCTTTCTTCAAATTTCTATTTTCGATTTAAATAATTATACAGCATTAATATACTCGTACACGTTAATAACCTGCTTTAAAAATACTTCTATTCAATTTCAATTGTTAAGTGGGATAACTTTTAATAAGGCGTAGGACAACACACAAAAAATGCTTTGATGCTTCTAATGTTAATGAATTACAAATCCGAAAGGATTAAAATATGTTATAAATTTGTAATATATACATTTTATGAGAGTTATTATATTCTTAGCACTACTGTAGGCCTTTCTCAATAAAGTTCAAATGAAATTTTTTAATGCATTGAGTTTTAGTAATAATTGTAAAATTATATATTTGAAAACTTTCTTTTACTCAATCATTTTTTTCATAATAAACAAGAAATTACGAGCAACTGGACTTAAAAAAGTATATTTCCAGTAATTTAGCTAGCTAGTGTGTGAATTTTGTTGCACAGAAAGGTAACTAAATATTGGACAAAAAACATAGAACAATTTGCATATTTTATTCCCGAAACGAAAAAATCAAGTTAATATGTAAAAATAGAATCTCTCGATGTTATTTGACTTGATTTTCTAATATATTAAGTAAATATTTAAAGTAAAGTTATTTTAAGATGAACTTTTTAGAATATTTTTATACAGTAAATTATTTATTGAGATTTACTGTATCAAGAAGAATTTAGAATATTACTTAACTGAGGTTATAACAGATTAATATAAACATGCCACTAATTCTTTTACACAATACTTTAAATTCAATGCAGAATAATCCTATATTGTAGAAACGTGAACCACACCGAATTTATAATTTTTAATTATATGTAATTGGCTGTAATTAAAAGTTGCAATAACCATTCATAAATTATATACAACTAGTACACTTTTAAAACAAGTGAATCAATTTTCAATTTTTATCAAACAGCCATTAAGAATCTAAAATTTGATTGATGGAAAATTAAAATTAATGAGTAAAAATTTCAGAAATCTTTTTTTTTTCTTTTTTTGTTCCAAAAAAATTTATAAAACGTTTAATTTTTCTACAAATCACATCCTTTCTTTCTTATCTTCACACCGGCAATGCTGTTACTCTGCCTAAAATAAGATAAGGAGGAGAAAACAACTTCAGTTTCCCTTGAGCGGTTTTCCTCCTAAAGGGTTTCAAACAATCATGAGAAACTACGTAAAATAAAACGAAACTCAGTTTTTGACCTTTTTGAGAGTGAAGGTCATAAGAAGAGTTGGCATTACAACAGTTTTAGAGCTGGGGTAATATTTTCCTTTTTATTTCTGGAAAATAAATTTTGAAATACTACGCTTTAAATATATGTTTTCAATCGTAAACAAAAGAGCATCATTTATGTAGGAAAATCTTCAGATATCTCGAGATATAGAAAAGGAAACATTTAATACAATTTTATCTCAAAATAAAACAGACGAGTTTCATAATTTATTAATTAATTATAAATTTTTTTAAATTTAGTTGAGTTATTCTACACTTACCAGCCATTATACGCAAATAAACCAGAGTAGAACGACAATGCTATCTTCGTAATGTCCGTCTCAGAATTATCGAAGTTAAAATATTCAACTTTACCTATTAGGATGAAAAATATTACGGAATGGTATTTGACAGAGAAATTTTAAGAGAAAATGAAATAAAGTGTGTGAAGAATTTTATAAAAGTTTAAAAAAAAAAATAATGACTGAACGAATATTTTTTCACACCGTATGACAAGTAATAACAATTACACAAATTTATATTATATTGACATCTTAAAGTTAATATATCCTGATTTAATCGATGTTCATCGGTAAAAACAAGAACAATCGTGATTATATAAATAAAGTCAAAAGTAGTTATTCTCAACCACTGTACCATGGCACTTTAGTGTGTTTAATTTTTCTATCGAATTTCGCTCTGTAATAATCGATTCAAATAATTTTCACTTGTAATAATTGTAATTTCAAAACATTTGGAAGAGTCAATTAATTCATTTTGGATTAAAATTAGAGGCGATTATCCCATAATAGGCAAAAAAGCTTTAAAAATATTGTTACAATTTTCTACATCATTTTTGTAAGAATTAGGAGTTTTATCATTAACAAATATAAAAATGAAAAGAAAAATAAAAGATTGAAACTTTTAAATATAGATAATGAAATGAGAGTGGCATTATTATTTTTACGACCAAATATAAACAAAATTATCAAAAATCATCAAGCTTAAATTTCGCATTAAATGTATTCTTATAATTAATTACTCAGTAAACATTTTGTTGTCTTTGTCCTACATATATTACTTTATTATAAAGTGGAAATTATTATCATATAGTGTATTACAGATAAGTAAAATTATTTTAAACTTATTTTATTGTTAGTGAGCTCCCAAATTTTGAAATTGTTAAAAATGTACCTTAACAAAAAAAAGGTTGAGAATCAAGGGTCTAGAAAAACCTTTTCTATCATGAAGACGTAAAATTTTCCCCAGATGTACCCCGATATACCAGCGTACTTAAATAAAATTTGGAATACAAATCTTGAAAAATCATCCTTATCAAAACACAAACATTTCAGCCCTTTCTTTTCTGTCTGGTAATGCATGTTATATTATTATCCCCCCATTAGTAGCTTATGAAAAATTCGGCTAACTTTCAGATAGATAATATTCTAAATGGAGCAGAATAATAAAATCCACTGCAAATAATAAATATTAAATATATTTAAACCAGTGACAACTGCAGTTAGTATTTTATTTTCTTAAAATACCATCACACTAAAAACGCAAAAGTACCAATTTAATTCCGATATTTTGGGAGAAATTGACATTTATTATTTTACGAAAAATTATGTTTCGTTGGGAATACAAATTACCAGAGCTTTGTTCTGCCCGGAACAAAAGTTAATTACATCCCTTTTAAAAGTTCTCCAAAAGTTGTGGAACGTCACGAGTTCAATCTGGTGACGTCAAAAAATCATTGCATTCGTTCCGCCAACCATCTTACACTCGTGTCATCGATCCAGTGACTTACAACCTTTAAGCAAAAAGGAAAAAAAGCCACGCTTTGGGACATTGACAGCCGAAAACAGATTAAACTATTCTTTAACCTATTTTTGGAAAAGGAAACCCATTCTCAAATGTGAATGCAACTCCCTCAGCAATCAGCTTTATAAAAGTTCCTAAAAGAGCAACTTCGACTTTAAAAAAAAATGTTAAGCTCTTAAGATTAATTCTATACAAAAAAAGAATGAAATCTTTTTAATTGAAATGTGTCTTCACTGGCAAAGAGAATTCCTTTGCTTAATACAGTTTTTTTCTTTTTATAAACCATATATATTTTTTGATATCTTAGAATTCAATTAAATCTTAAATTGCCATGAACTCGAATTTCATTTTGAAAGTAATTGTATTAGTTTCAGCAAAAAGTTTATTCTATTCACATATTAGAATATTTTTTAGCTTAGTTTATTTTTGTTTGCCCAAAAATAAGTAACGCAATATTTTAAAAGGAATTAAACATTGCCTTATGCAAATTACTAATGCTGCATTTCTTATCGTGAATGCTTTTTATTTATCCTGAGTTATTACTTGTCATTGATGCTATAATATCATTGACGTTTCAATTTCAAATGCTACTTTTGATAGGGAGATTAATTAACGCAATTTGTTTTTACATTTGAGGGATGGGGGAGGACTCTGTTCCTAAAACGTTATTTACATCATTAATTTAAATTTCCGTTTATTTTTTAGGTAAGAAAAATTTCAAAACTTATTTTCATTCGTAATAAACTCAACGATGTTAAAGAATTCAGTTGTAATTAAGTTATAAATATATAAGGAAAGTTCAGAAAGTTTTCGAAAGATGTGTATAGGAGTGGAATATTTAGTACGGATACATAAAATAATTAATATTAAATAGTTCAATTTTCCTTCTGATATAATAACAAAAATTTAAAATACAAATAATTCATCGGATCAATTTTAATTAACTTTATTATTACAAAATTTTAAGGTGGGATAATATTTTTAAGAATTTTTTTTGCTTAGTGTAAATGTCTAAATATAACATTTTTAATCTCTGTAAGTAGGCTTTTTGCAACTTTAACATTTTAGATCACTAAACCTCAAAATTTAAAATTCAGAAAAATATATGCATTTTATTTAAATTAAAAGCATTTAGTTTTTCCATCACCAATCTTTTAAATAAAATAGTTTTAAAAAAGAGCAATAAAAAATTATCAATGAAAACATAACGAGAAATTTCAAAAAAAATTTTTTTTTTCCTAAACAAGATCTTTTAAAATGCATTCAGATTCCTGTCAAATATGAACGTCAATAAATTGTTCAAGAAATCTCTATAATTAGTATTACTGGAGAAAAGAAAATAGAACAATATATTTACATTGCTTCATTTTAACAACCTATGTTTCATGGATTATAGAATCGAATCTTACCTTTTCCTAGCTCAACGAAACCCGTAACAATAATTACAACTAATGCGGTGAGTTTCCCATACGTGAAAAGATCTTGGACTCGAGTTGCCCATTTCACATCCCAGCAGTTGACAAAAGTTAATAGACCTAAAAAAATATTTAAAACAGAAAAAATTTATAAAATACTATATATCGCAATTCTAAAAGAAAACTTAACACATCAGTAATAAGAGCACATACTTTATTATTCAAAGTATTTCAAGAAAAATTTATGAAAGAAACACAAAAACATATTTTAATGTATATTGTTCCTATAATACATTAAAATATAATTCTGAAATATTCAATAAAAATAATTATTTTGTGTCATTTTTTCCTCCTACTATTTTTCAATAATAAACGTATATTTGTCATGATATTCAGCAAAAAAATTCTTTCCTTTAAAGGTTTTTTTATTATACTGATTCCCCACTATACAGCAAAATTTAAATTATTTAAAAAAATCTTTTATAAATAAGAATGAAGATAAATAGCAAAATTTCTTTTACTTCACTTTAAAATTATAAGGTGTTGCATCTGTTTTTTTTTTAATATAATTACCGTAAAATCCGGCGTATAACGCGCACTTTTAACGCAAAAAATAAGATCGAAATTTAAGGGTGCGCGTTATACGCCGGGTATAAAAATGAGAGCTTTAAAAATAAAAAGATATGAGTGTAGAAACAAATTAGACTTCTGCGCATATTGAAGTACTGTTTATTTAAAAGAAATAGCATTCCGTATGAACTTAAAGGGCTGTAGTTCTAAAATGATATATTTTTTTCCTATAGCTTCAGGTAAATACCTCGAATAAGTGACTTCAAAACATAAGAGAATTAATTGCACACGTCTATGTCAGGTTTCTTCGTTAAAAACGGGGTGCGCGTTATACTGCGAATATACCTAAAAATTAAAAAATGAGGCTTGAAAGTATAGGTGCGCGTTATACGCCGGATTTTACGGTATTCAAAAATGACAAGATTTATTATGCACGCTCCAATAAAAAATAATTTAAAATACTCTTAATACTTGCATACTTTTATAATTCATAGAGCAGTACTAACTCAAATTTGTGTGATCCCATACACTTTATTAAAATATTAACTTCCTTCATTTAAATATCCTGTTGCGATAACAAAGTCCAGAAAAATAAAACTATTAACATATAGATCAAATTTAAATAAGCAACTTTGTATTAGTTTTCAGTGATTTATTTTTCAAAACGAACTAGATGGAAGCACCTCATAATTTTGAACAAAAACCAGTTACGCGCGCTTAACAGGTGTGATACTTGAGCTGTTACATAACTCTTTAAAATTATGTATCAGGAGAGACTAAATTCTAGTAGAAACTAATGAATGTGGCAATGCTCTCATTACTCTATACGATAGTTTTTTTTTTATGAGAACGGGTTTGGAACTTGCGATTTTCCGCTTTCATTATTCTACAATTATTTTCTTAAATTTCCTTTATCCCTTATGTTCTATGAATAACACATATCAACAAGATTACATCAAAGTTTAAATTATGCAAGTATACATTGCTTGTTTATTAATTACAAAATATAAAGTTAAATTATCTGATACAATATATAGATAACTCTTATATGTGCACAAAACATTTACACAAAATCATAAGCTAATTTAAGCACAACTTCATCTTCAACTATAATATTGAACACAATTTCACATAGCTCTTAATAAACATACTTCAATAAAACCTACGACTTTCTCAAATGTTTACTAACTGCCATTTGCTAATTTACAAATACTCGGTGAAATTTTTTTTATAAATGTACTCTACTTTCAGAAAGATTTTTGGAGTATTTATAGGTATTTGTATTCCAACCAAGAAATTCGCATTAAATAATGAAATAATTGCTGTTAAATTAATTTCGTTTTCCAAAAACATTCCTTATATATACTCCCCCCCCCC
>BMAV01025789.1:374256-409717 GCA_019973955.1 Trichonephila inaurata madagascariensis
CCCATTTCCCTCATCGTATTAACATGATGAATATGAAATTTCCATGGCAACCAAGTTAATTTCACTTCCCCCTGACTTTCTTCCCACCTGCATTGCGTCACCAACCTCTGCCGATGACGTCATAAATACGCCCCCGCACAGGAATCTTCCGTCAGAGAAGTTATTCATAATCGTTCATGCAAAAGCTCCGAAATCTCAGTGAATCCCTCTCCTGCTACTAGCACGCCATCTGCAGTTGAGTCAGAAATAGGTCTGAAAGTGTTTAATATATTGCAAAAGCAAAAAAAAAAGTTTTCGTCCTTCACATAAAACTTTTATTTTTCAACTTCTTTATTCTTGTCAAAGCTCTTTAAAAGGCGTCTAATACACACGATTTTTAGGTATTAAAGACACTTCTATTATATATAAGATAATTTCTACAGATTTAGAAAGCAGAAAAACATATGTACATAAGCAAAACTATCATTGAAAAAAATATATGAAAAAGGCTTTTAATAAATGTTGTTTAGTTCACTCAGAAAAAAATTATTACTTTCTCCTTAAACTTTAGGATTGTTCAAAAAATTAAATTACAAAGTTTTATAGAATTTGTAACAGGAGTACTTCGGATTCAATCTATCATTATTTTTAAGCTACTTAAAATCCTTTTCCTGTTTTATTAGACTTAAGTCGGTTACTATAAAATATATACGGACATTTAAATTTGTGAGAAAATTTGTATCTCTCTCAAATAATTACTAAAGGGGATCTAGAGAATCCACTTTCTGAAGGGCGCCAATGCTCCCAGTTCAACATTAATTCAACAAGCAATCCTTTTTTTTTTCTGGAAAAAGAGAAAAAGAGGAGAACTATTCTATAAATATAATCCACAAGAGTTGTACCCTAAAAGGCATCTCTTTCGAAGTGTACGAGTATTATTTTAAAAAAAAAACGCCATTACCTTTTAACACATTTCAAAAACAAAAACTAGTTGACTATTGGTATTTTTATCTTCCCCCGTTCTAGAATGATTTTGAAATGTTTCGTTTCCTAGAATTAATTGCATGAGGAAAACACAATAAACTAGTGATGAACTTTGCAATTTTGAACCACGAATGTTGCAATGATGATACCTTAGTTGATAACCTACTATTCTGTAATTTCCAGGATTCACTTCAATAACATATAATAGCAAAATTTCCATGCCTCTCCACTTAACGGAGCTGATAAATTAAAACAGAGTGGAAATCAATTATTTCCCCGTGAAGATTTTTAATAAAACTATGTATTCAGAATGCATTATCATCAAGCAATTGACATGTGACCTTAGCCTGGGTATAAAGGCTCCAAGGTAAATTATTGCTCTTTAAAGATACTTTAGCATCTTTAAAGAAACCGATGTAACAAGGCTTTAAAAGCATATATTATGAGTTGAAAACATCCCTCATAATCGGAGTAATCAGGATGATATCTAAGATGACCCTTTATTCTCGCAGCGCCCATAACTCGCCAAGTTAAACCATTAAAGGAGATTAAATACTTAATATACTCTCCCGTTCAGTGGCGCACACAGGAAGTTTTCAAGGTGGATGGAAGGGGGGGTCTAGGGTCGAACATTCTCTCTTGTGTGTATCATACCCCAATACGTCGCCAAACATATTCTTTTGATTTTGTCGTTTTTGAATAAATAATTAGGATTAATTAATAAAATAAACTATTAATAATAAATACTTAAAATTTCGTACTATATACATAGAATTATAATCATTCGAAGAAAAATCAAGGGGGATATGTGGTCTGGACCAGTGTTCATTCCTGCTCCAGTTTATGACGGCTCTATCCGAGTCCTTTTGGGAATCTTTGGTCTTTTAAAACTATTTTATTGGCAACGAACTCTCTGAAGAAGAAAACATGATTATTTAAATTAGGTCTACTATATATAGTCTAGGCTTTCAAGCTTTAGAGAGAGAAAGTTAGAGAGATAGGATAGGTTACTAGCGATCAAGTATTATTCAAATTTATAGTATCATTCAGATATTTGATAATTGTAATAATTAAAGTGACGATTGGTCACTAGAGTTTAAATAGAGTTTAGATAGCTAGAAAAGTAGATTCACGAATCTGAAGTAAGTGCTTTTGTATTTAATGTAAATGCTATGTATTTTATACTTCGCGTACCTCGTTATTTTTGCACATATTGCTTCGATTGGGCACATTTCTTGTTTAAGATTACTTGAACTTGTGTTGTGAATTGTGTGACAAATAAACAGAGTAATTTTGGATACAGCTAGTCTTCTTTCCCTTCCTCCCACATCTCTAGGCGTGAACGAGAGAATCTCACAAGTTGTATTTAACATAAAACAAATAAATACAAACAACTCACGCAAATGAAACCAAGAATCAAAATTGTTTATCGTCAACCACGAAATCCCCTATTTTGACTTCTGGGTCACCAAAATCCTTAAAATAGTTTTAAAACACGGTTTCAATTCAATGTTGGTTCTTTGATTGATTGATGGTATATTAACATCACCTTTAGAAACAACAGGGGGAGGGAATATTAGCAGCAGACCATTTCATTTTGAACCACGGCCAAGTGACGAGAACAACACCTAAACTGGAATTCAACTCACCAAATTTCACACCCCTCAAATGTAAAGCCTTTGAGCCCCGTTAGATTAAGCATCCCTTAGATCTGCTATATGGTTCAATGTTGGTGCAGAAAAAGTACGATTTCCTACCCTAAATTTAAATTAAAATTTCCAAATTTTCATAATATGGATATCATAAGCGGATATTTCTCAAGAACTACTTAAGGTATCCGACTACGTTCGGAACCATGATTTTGCAAAAGCATATAAACGGATAATATTTATGATATTTAGTGTCACATAGATTAGAAAATGCATATAAAATTGTTTTAAGAGAATAGTGTTACAATAAAAAATTATTTAAGTACAATATTTTGACAAAAAAATGAACATAGAATGACCCATTTTCAAAATATTCTCCTTTTGCGAAAAAGTTTCTATTATAATATTTTGCCTGTGTATAGCTCAGACCTCTGTACAGAGGCTCAACTAGAATTTTTAAAATATATAACTTAGAAGTGAGTTTATCCATGTTTTCCGACAACAGAGGGGAGAAATTTTAAGAAAAAAACGCCGATAATTATTTCGATGGGTTGTAACTCTGAAAATAATGTGAATTTTTCGAAAATCATAGTTGAGCCTCTGTACAGAGGTCTAAGCTATTTACAGGCAAAATATTATTATAATATTTTCACAAAAGGTTATTCTAAGTTAATTTTTTGCAGAAATATTATATATAAATAATTTTTTGTCAAAATGTCCTTAAAATAATTTTATACATGTATTCTAATCTAAGTGACACTAAATATCATGAAAATTATCCATTTATGCGCTTTTTTAAAATCACGGTTCCGAACGTAGTCGGATACCTTAAATATGTTTTCTATAATGATACAACAAGCAATTTTATTTGATAGATATCAAGGAAATCTTTACGAGTTCTAATATTTAGTGTGCATGTGCAATGAAGCATTTTCTATGCTATCAAATTCATTTGATTTGATTTATTTGCTTAAAATGCAGTTTACTTTTTCCGCATATTTTCATGCAACATCAAAATTAACATCAAATCTGAAAATAAAGTAATACCTAAAAAACACTTATTTTGTAAGTTCACTGTTTTTTTTAGTCTTATGTAAGTACATGGAAGCTTTTAAAACTTTTTTTCTGCGTTACTGGAAAACTCAGTCATGTTTGGAATTTATTTATTGTTAACTCTATTTAATATTCTTATACTTATTTTCTAGCATAAAAATATTATTTGCTTCCATTTCTATACATGTTGAGAAAACACTTCCGATCTTGCATGTCAAAACAAATACATTGTAAGTGTTTTTATGTTTTCCGTGATATGCTAAATAAAATTAGCTCTACATGAACCAAATAAATCTACAAGCTCAAGACTGATTTTTCATATAATTCAAAGAAAAAATCGGTCAGATCAATTACTGACGTCAAAGGGCACATGAATTCAGTGAGATCGAATGTTCCACAGCAGTTAATAAACCAATAGATGTAATTAAACATCACGTGAAAGAGTTTCGATTTTCTTTGCGAATCTAATTCACATTGATAGTAGTTATCAATGAAATTTCATTAAATGACACCGTTGAATGAGTTAACGAAGGTCGAACACATCTAATAGGGCCCTGAAGTTATTTTATGAATTAAGTTATCAAATAAGAGTTGCATCGCCTTTTAAGCGATTTCCTCATCTTACCTAAAGTCTGTCACACGAAAAAATATTGTTGACAAGCATGTTTCTGAGAAATGTTGAATATAATGAGTTAATTTCTACATCTAGAAATTAACTGGTGTTTTGAAATATTAAACTACTTTACTGCTTAAGGTATCCCGACTACATTCAACAACTTATTTTTTAAAAAAAAAAATGGAGATATGGGGATTATTTTGTGGTTTTTAAATTTTTTTAGTACATTAAGAAAAAATATGTTAAAATTAAGAAAAGAAAAAGAAATTATTATTACAAAAATGGGAAAAATTGATAAAAATTTACAAAAAATTACATAAACGGGGCTCATTCTGTACAAAAAGTTTATGAACAAATTTTCAATTTTGATATGTGTTGCTTTGGTATTCATTTTTAAAATGACCTTTCAGGATAAGCGATGTTTTAATTTTTACAAAAACTAGAGCACTTTATCTCAGTTATTACATGAAATTGCTTAAAAAAACAGTGATTATATTCACATAATGAACAGTAAATTTTGTAATAAAGCAGTGATTGATAAACCTGAAGGTTAAAACACTTTTGCTATTATACAGAACATACACAAAATATTTTAGTTAATTATGTTCAAAACTTTTTGAGCAATCGCTGTCCCCATTTGAGCATTTAAAAAAAAGCACGTTTCGAGTAAATCGCATTTTGAAGTATGACATTTTGCTTAAAGTAGTGGCATTTGCTTTTATTAAAACACTTGTAGTTTTTGTTCTAGTGAATGGAAAACAATAAACTTGGTATTTTTATAAAGCTAATAAGATGGCCTATAAAATAAAATGAAAACTTTTCAATATTCGGCAAAATTCACAATTTTAGGGTAGTCGGATACCTTAACACAAATATATTTTCAACTAAAAATATATATATATATAAATATAATTGATCTATAATAAATTACATTGATTAATTACTGCTTGACCATGAAATTCCTAATGCAGAATAGACTAAGTAAAATGTCATTGGGAAGGGTTGTAGAGAATTTAACTCTCACGGACTCCAATCTTGGATAAAAATAAGTGTTGCTTTTTAACTTGATCCGATGCTAATATAAATAAATTATTAAATTTAAAAATGTAAGTTGAACTAATTAAATACTGAGAAAATTTTAATAACATTACATTTAAGTATTAAAGTTATTAGAGAAAATAATCAGAATAGAGTGAGCGAGACTCTAGCATGCGATTTTGAGTGAAGTAAAAAAAAGTCCGAAAGAAAATGAGGAAAAAATATAAATGTATGTGATTGAAAATGTCTGAAAATAAGAAAAAGAAATTTTTATTAGCTGGTAAAAACTACTAGAAAGTTTACTTTCCGTGTGAAATTTAGAGTTTTGAAAAGCAAAACAGATCGAACGATCTATTTCTTTGATTAAATAAGAGAGTTTTTACATGGGATATTAAAAAAGTTGATCATATAAAAATGCAGAATCTATTAGACAAATTCCCCAGCTAAAAATTTTAACTTGGGGAGTATTTATCAATCTATTGGATAGAAAAACTGTCAGAATTATCCATTTTGTCAAAAAAAAATTTATCACACGTTTAATGATGGTTTGCTAAATGCTAGGGATTTTGTTTGTTGTTCTCTGATCTGAATTTCTCATGAATAAAGTGACATTTAAAATGTGTCCAAGAATCAGGTTTTACAAGGCTTTCTAAATAATTTATATAAATTTTTACAGCGTGTACTCACACGGCGGAGGCATAGGATAGTACTGGTTTGAGGGGATCCGAGTATAAATAAGCAGTTTATTATGTCTAATTAAAATTGACTTCCAAGAAATATGGGGAGTAACTTCTCTACTTTATCATTAAATTTCTTCTTAATTTTGTGACATAATGCTTGAATGCGAGATCTGAAACGATACCAACAAACAGAATAAACATATAAAACCAATTAGTTTTATATACCAATAAAAAATGTCTCTCTCTGGAATTATTTATCTCAAAATATTTATTTATTTTACAAATGCCACACACTACAATAGCACCTATGCCATTAGTGCACGTGCTCTCCTGTATTTTTCGACAATTGAATCAAGACTAATTAGTGCAGGGCATACGATCAAATGTTCAGCGGTCATAGTCTGACCAGAGTCACACAGAGTACAGTCTGGTGAGTCGACGATGCCAATTCTGAAGAGATAAGATCTCAGACAGTCATGACCTGTCAAAAGTCTAAAATGAGCATTTTAAAATGTAATACTTCCACGCGTACCAAATACTAAGAAAATTAATTATTCAAAACTTTGTGAACCTATTTAGACCAATACAAATAAATTACTTCGACACATTTTAATAAGTTAGATTTTTTTTATTCCTTATTTGTTCCATATTTTGGCTTTCCAAGGGCTATATTTGGCCAAGCGGTACCAACTTTAATAAATTTTTAATTTTATATAAGACAAAAAAAAACGTTCCGAGTCAAAAATAATTTTATAATTACATATCTTTATTTTGCAAAATGTGCACTTCGCATTCTTTCTCATAATCCAAGTTAAATTTACAAGGAAAGGATAGAAATAAATAAAACAAGGATAAGAGGGAAGTGAAAAAGAGGTAAATTATTCGTATGAAACTATGAAAAAACTACCATTATAGCCTCTCCATTCTAAAACTGATTAAATCAAGTCTTGTGAACTCATTCCTTTCCGATTACTAAATAGAAAATTTTGGCGCGCGCGCGGGTGTGCATTTAATTTAGTAAAATTCATTGGGCCTCATAATTCTGAGCCACTGTGAAGTCACAAAGGGGATCATCTGTGTTATTTCTTAACTCCTAACTTCCTTATCTCATAAAGCGAGGACTAGCAACATCAAATAAATGTTAAATGCAACTAAATCAATAATATACTAACCAATCTATTGTGATCGTGATATTTAAAAAGAGTTTTAGACTCAATCACATTTTTAAAAAATGTAGTTTTCCTTATATAACTTAACCCTCTGACAGGAACATCAATTTTTTTTGCTGCACTGAGAAACATCCGTCTCACAGACGGGTACGTAAATGTATTTGAATTTTATTACCTTAAGGACTGTTTTAAATGTCCTTATAGCTCATGAAATTGAGTATGGTTCAAATAAGATGTGTGGGGTTAAATCAAGCACAAAAATATTTTTTTAGCACTAGAATTGTGTGTGACTAGTATTTTTATAAAAATTGATTAAAAATTATTTATATTTATGTAAAAGTAATTAAAAATAATACCAAACACGAAAAAACTACAGGAATATCCGTCTGATAGACGGGGGCAGATAAGAAAAATCGCACATATCGCGAGTTGAAAAAAATCGCCATGTACCACCACCGTGATCCTCTCACTGGGTAGAGTCCAACTGAATATGTCAAGACAGCCCATCCCAAAATCACACCACAGCGTTATCTACAGCCATCAAAGCAAATCAATCCCGTCTGATAGACGGATGTTCCAGTAAGAGGGTTAATACAGCATCATTTGGAGGAATTAAATCTGCAGTCCACCATGTTTTAAACTTTAACTCCCTTTTGGCTCGCCTAAAAGAACGTTTGGAGAAAACTCTAAAAGAAAGATTCTTCTAGAAGACTTATCAATTACAGAAAAGATTGAGGCTTTCAAACCTCAACTATGGAGTCAAAAACAAAGAAACTCCTATAGAACTTGTGTAAGAGCCACAAAGAAATATTTAAAATGCGCATAATTCTATTTTTTGAAAATATTAAATATTTTTAAAAAAATATATATATAACTATAAAAGATTTGAGCATGTAACTTTTCCAAAGACCAAAGTAGTTCTAAATATCCTGTTAGGTGATGGACAAATATCTTGAAATAAGTCATGGCTAATTTATTTTGATATAACTACCTGCAATAATTTGTTTTTATTATATTAATGTTTAAAAAAACTTTATAAAAACACCATATAACCAAAACTTTTACTTTATTTAATTCATTTAATAATGACAAAAATTCAACTACGAACATGTTATACGCAACGACTAGAGAAAAGGAATTAAAATTATATTGAAGAAATCCATAACAAAAAAAATTTATCGATAGAAATTAACATGTAAGCTACTAATTTTAAGTTTATTAATATACGTAAAATTTATTCCCTCTTAAGTTATAGGAAGAATCTATTTTATATGCAGTTTAAAAAATGTATGTCTAATTTATTATTTTCAATGACTTCACAAAAAACATATGCTGTCTAACTTCTTCAAAACAAAATAACTCACACTTTTCTGTTTAAAAATTTTTTACTGTTTAAAATCATTTTACTGTAAATAAACTTTTAGATTTTTTTTATGAATTAATAAAGGTAGAAAAATATTTTTTTTATCCGTAGAGATTTAGTTACGAAGTATCATTTTTTGTTTCCTCGTGAAAAAAATGAATGAATTAAAACAACGATAAAATACCTAGAAAACTAATTTTATGCTCAAAATTTAAAAACTTGAAATTTATAAATGCATAATTGCGTTGAATAATAGATATGCGTCAAGCAACAAATTTCTGTAAAATATTTAGAGCATTTTTAAATAATATTTAATACTGATCCGATACATTAAAATATATCATGATTATTCAAATAATAAATATACGATAAACACATTTTTTCTATGATCAAAAGTCTAATTTTTCAAAAAAAGAAATCCAATAATTAAGTTAAAAAAATGCATGCATGTTCTATGCAGAAATTTTATAATGAATCAAGTAGTTATCTGAATTGTTTAAAATTTATACTCATTTATTCAACTAATTTTACAGTGATTAAAATAATTTTGCTCAGAAATACAGTAGATCTTATTGTAGTTTAGTTATATAAGCAAATATTGTATAATCTCAACAAGGTGCCCTGTAAGAAAAAGAAATAAACTTATCTGTATACGAAGAAAAGTCTATTGCACTGAATCTCACTTACTCCGTAATTTCCGGCAGCTTTAAAAATATGCGAATCAAAACAAAAATACTGTAAAAGCACTGACAAGGTCTGTTCAAAAATTATCCAACCTTTATTCAGAAAAAATATCTTTGTTACTTTGTGGGACTAGGATCCTAACCAAATTAAAAGTAGGTCCTTTGCGCCATCACACTCTTGCGCACTATTCCTTCCACTGCCGAAAACACTTCTGGAAGAAGGTTTTTGGAATGGTGTTCAACTCCTCCGTCGCGTTTAGCCTTATCTCATCTTTACTTTGAAAATGGGATCCTTTCAATGGCATTTTCATTTTTGGGAACAGCCAAAAGTCACAAGAAGCCAGGTTCAGCGTTGATAGTGTCCAGTATGTCCTATTCAACTGCAAGGTGGAGTTTCTCTGTTCCACCAACAGAAGCTCAGGGACAAATTTCACAGCCCCTCGGTGCATGATCACACAAAATTGCATGTGGAGAACCTGTACTGATATCAACTTATTCAGCAGTCTCTCATACGGTTAAAGCTGTCTTCGGTTAATGTTAAAGAATAGGACCAGAATTTGGAACATTTTTTTCAGATATAAAAGAAATGAAACATTAATATGATATTCTGGCTTCACTATCCTTTAGAGAGCAGAATTTTTTATTATACGTCCCATTTTTAACCGAGTTTATTCATTTTTTCTGGTATAAAATGTGTTTCGCATTTTTCTCATATACCGTAATGTTAAATGGGCTATGCCTTCACGTATTATAACAAAGAAGAAAATATTCATGGAATATTTTGACATTTTTAAAAACACTATACTGTTAACAGAGGTATGAATTATAATATTGCTAATTTCCATAGAAATTAAGACATTTTTTCTGTCTGAAAATGTGCTTCGCGTTTAGTTCAAGCTCTAGTACTTTTACCGAAGACAGCCTTAAACAATGATCTTTTATTATCAGATTTTTCACTTTTTCTACAACAGCTGCATCTCAAGTGGTTTGTGATCTCCCAGAACGTTGGTCACTCTTTACCAACGCGTGCACACAGCCTCAGGTTAAACTTCTCCTAAATTTGTGTGGCCCCCAATGTATGGTTCCCAAACACTCACTTAGAAAATCACCAAGCTTTTGACAAAAACTTTGATGCATTACCTCTGTTCAAATTAATAGTCCTCTTTAGAGAAATGAATATCCTCCGAACACACGTAGAACCGCACCTCACTCAAATGCCTATAGGAAACGACTGGTATATTGGAAGGTAAAAAATTCAAGCATGTGCATTAAGCTGTCGCCTCCCACTGTGCACAGTGGCGCCGTTTTAGAATTTCTACTGTACTCGGGAAAATTCAAAGTCGAATACTTGAATATTTTTTTTATTTTTGAATCAAAACGCTTTTAATTTTCAGTATCAAACTGATGTATTTTTTACTTTTAAAAATAATTTTTATGTTTGTTTTTATTTAAGGATATAAACGTTAAAGGCTCTCTCAACTCTGACTGTACTATTCAAGACAAACTGGAAGTTTTCTCAAAGCAAAAGATAAATGTATAGCATTATAATCCAAATCGAATTTTCAGAAGGATTTGAAATAATTTTGAGTTTTTTAATCTTTATTTTAAATTACTGAAACTCAATAACAATACAATGTATCTTAAATACGGATAAATCTTTCGCGTTGATGAAAGCTTACAATCTTTGTTTTTTCTACAGTTTAGTACTAACTGTATAAATAACAAAATTTGAGTAAAGAGCTATTAATAAAAGAATAAAGCGATACAATAAAACGTAAAAATTTCCCACCCATTTCTCACCCAGAATGAACTCAGCTGATCGATTAATGAAAGTTAAATCAATATTGAAAGTCAATTTGTCCATATAGTTAACATGCCACTTAAAGGTGTTTCTCATAGTCTTCCATTGAATATAATAGGATGCGAGTCTGGAGTTCGAAAAAAGTAGGTCACACTCTTTAAAGAAGTAAATAACTTAGGTGGTTCTATTGTTTTATACAACTTTTTTGCAAAAAAAAAATAATCTCAGAATACAATGAGATTTCTTTTTTTTTTAAACAAATATTATCAATTTTAAATCAAGATACAACTTTTGCTTTTTAAATTTATATTCTAAACATTATTTCTAAACTTATCTTTCATATTCTACCCTTATAAAAACACTAATTTCTTCCTTTTCTTCCTTTTCTTAACATCTTTGAAAAAGACTTGGTTTTTAAACATATTCAGATATTTTTTCCTCAATATATACTATTTTAGATTTCTGATCATAATCCCAAAATTTAACACGGTTGACCAAACGTGCATGAAACTATGAAATGTCAATTGATTCTATTGATTATGTAAGAACTATTGTACTTTCAAATTATATTAGTTACATAATTATTATATTCCTGAATACAAATAGCCATTGGTTATGTATCTAATTGATTTAATACAGCAAAAACTAAATTGATTAAATAACCAAAGCTTTCGAGATATGTAATAATTTAATCTGCAATTGAGAAAGTAGAAAACATAGGACAAGGAATAAAATATAAGCTTTAAAAAGACAGCAAAAATTGTTTCATTTTTAATGATAAAATAGTTTTCGAATCAAATTCCCCCTCAACTGTGAATCTTCTGATTAAAAAACATTGACTTTTAAATTTTTTCCTTCGATGGAGAATTCCTAGTTTGTTAAAAAAAGAATTTAAATCAAAAAATAAGATTCAAATGATAAAGGCCTGTATACTAAATTGAAAAACAAAAGTTGCAGAAGTTACTAAACGAAAAAAGAATCTAAAAATGTCAGTTACTTTCAATAAGATTTTGCTCAGACCTTTCTTTATACCAACCTTATTTAATATTTGAAAATTTTTTTGAATATAATTTTTTTGAATATAATATTCTGTGACTAACATTAACCCTGTTGCATACAATAACTCGATAAATGTTAATATAATTATTCATACATATTGACATTTTTGCTTCCGATTTTATTGGAAAGAAAGAATTTTTAAATTAAAAATAAACTAGTTGAAGTAAAAATAATTTGGTTAAATAACTGTTATCGAATTCTTTTTAAATTAAAATGTCCTGTTTCAAACCGAAAAGTTCAGAAACAAAATGTAATTGTAGAGTCAAAATGAAAATGCTTCACTTTGTTGCTAGTAATAATTAAAGGCTATGTTAGTATGCTTGACAACCAAGTTTTTGAATAGTATTATCACGATAATGTACTAAGCTTGCAGAAAACAATTATTTCTTGCACTTCTTGGTCAGGTTCTCTTTTTCTTTTCTTTTTTTCGAACTCTCGAGCGCCAAAACGGCATTTTTACTGCTAAAAATTATTATATATATTCTATTTTAAATTCGAAAATGCAAAATACTTTTGTCAGGAAGCAATTTTTTTGCTTGCTTCACTTGTTATATGGTGAGATATTCCGTTTACTGATCTCCAATTCCCCCAACTCAAGTTTTAAATTTAAAGGTTCTCTCTGACCCTGTATGAAATATATTGCTTTGAGATAATTAGGATAAATATCTGCATTAAAATAATTATCAAAATATCTACGAAAAATGTTTTAAAAAGGATTTTTTTTTTACAACCTTACTATAAAACAACTTCACAATCATTCTTAAATATCAGAGCGTAAGAATTACATTTAAATTGTTTATTACATATTACTTTGTTATTTACTTTGTCAAAAATAAATCTTGAATATGAATATCAAAAATACCTTAAATAGTGTTTTAGATAGAGAGTTCAAGTTCCAACAGATTATATATATATATATACATATATATTACATTGCATGTGTGAAAAATTATCATCACTATTTTGACGTACAATGCAATAACTTCAAAGTTGCAATTTCTCTCTTCTTCGCACAACATGCGACGCCATAATTTTTAAGAAAACAAAAGCCCAAAATTTCTATTGAAGAACATATACATTTATATAATTAGTAACTGTAACGATTTGACCTGACCTGAAATTGAACTAAAGCATGTATAATTAAGAGAACATTTTTAAAATTATTATAATACTTTATAAGTTTTAGAAAAAGGCTTCTTTCTTATCCTACAGAGCAGCGAAAAAAGCAAAATAGAACTTCTTATAATGTGTACTTGGCACACAAATACTACTTTTTACAAACTCTATGTATCTTATTTTATCTTATCAAATGCTTTTTTAATATTCTGTTCGAAAAACCAAAAAGTAATATTAACTCCACTCGTATGAGACAGTATGCTGAAGTTGTACGAGCACACATTTCAAACGTTCACGCGCGAAATCACCTTTTTATTAAGAGAATTGAACTGTCAGAAAATAACTTATTAGCACTAATTTATATATATTTTACTTTTACTTACACTATCTTATTATATTTCTAGATATTGTCTGCTTTGTATGGGGTCCTATTCGTACCCTTTTACTACTCCTCTTGAGGTAAATACTACTTTAACTGTTGTTTGAGTTTAAAAAACCACCTTCAGTAGAGAAAACTTGATTTGTTAATTTGACTATTTAAAATCTAGCTCCAAGTGAGTGTTAGAGTTAGTCGTTAGGCTGCTATTAAAGTTAGGTTGCGGAAGTTACTATTGGAGTTCCTGAAAAACAGCACGAGTCCGGGATATCCAGTTGACTCAACCGAGTCCTGACGAGTGCAGTTACATCGGATCACACGCAGTTAAGTGCATAATTACTTGTCTTAGGAATTTAGGATAACGATTAAATTTTACTGCTCCGTCGGCTTATAAAATTGCTTTATAGTAAATTGATGGATCAATAGACTTAGTTATTTTTATAGCAATGGTTAATCATTAGGTGTCTCAAACTTCACTAGCGACCGCAGGGTGGCGACAACTATAATTTATTTTTGCAGCAATTTAGAGCAATTAGAGCATATATATGAGCACATTCGATATACATTGCTTTTATTTTTATATGAATAATTTAAAATGCTGAGAAAAGATAAATCGAAGGATATCCTTATGTATTGTATAAAAAAGTATGGGATATAACGTAAGATATATTATAGATATATCGATATATTTAATAATATCAAAAAAAAATTTAAATGTTGTTTAGATCATGAATACCCTTTTAACTTCTTAAGAACTTATATTCATCACAAATATATTAGTCGTCTTGCTACTTCTGATTCCAAATCCACCACACAACAATAGGATTTCAAAGTCAGCATGTTAGTGGTCTTGCTGTGAAGATTATATCATAACACTCATATCACAGTTTACATCTTTTCCACACACATCTTAAACATCTTACACATTTTTGGCAACCAACCAAATTAGAACCTAGCAAATTTACATTTTTGACAATCAACCAATTCAAAGCCTACCAAAATTGATTGTCATCTATCTCGATATCTATCTATGCTAGTTAGTGTAAAAGGTAGTTCAAAAGATATGTTCAAAGATACCCAAGAATCTTGATTCTCTTGGAAAGGGATCTGTAGGTAGGAAGATTTCGTTTAATAATTTTCCTGCTTTAAGAAATTGGGGAGAATTTGTTTCAGAATATTAATCAGTGGTTTTATCATACTCTCTGTGAGTTTTTGTATACTTTGAATTTTGGTTTATTTTTTATATACTTTGAAATTTTTTTTTTATATACTTTAAATTTTTGTTTATTTTATTTGGTTTTCCTACCGAGTTGCAAAGGGGGAAGGTTGGCGCCTTAAAACTAGTCTAACCCACTTATTCGGTCCTAAGTCCGAAATTGCATTCTGACTCGCTAGGTTATTTTTATAGTTCCTTTTTAGTATTTTTTCGATCTTCATGTTTTGCTTTTATATTCTTATTACGTTATTTCTTGTTATGTTCATTATCTATTATTTCTGGTTTTTGAAATATTATACAAATTTATTTTATATATTACTTTAAAAAAAGACAAATGTAATAAAAAGTTGCAAGAAAACCCTAATTTTCACTATCTTATTCCATATCGTATATGTATATCTAAGTTTCCTTGTATTCCTTATAAGGTTTAATGTCAAGAATTTGAATAAATTTTGGTTATAAAGGCCATTGACTTCTGTGTCATACTTCCCTAAATTCTAAATTGCTCACGACATACACGCATTAGCTTTCGTCTACCATCAACGCAACACCCTACTCTATTTTCAAGATAAAGCCTGAGAGAATTCTATTAGGCACAATACGTAAGGAGAAACGGAAAAGGAGAAATGACCGCCTTCTCCTGGTAGGTCTCGCTTCGCTTAATCTTGGAAGGATTGATTCTCATAGGAGTTTAGTGTCCTGGTAAATTCGATCCAATTTATCGTGATCCTATCAAAAGAATGTCAATGCGTATGATGTGTGGTTATGATCTAGTAGTATTAATTTCTCTTGGCGAGACCTTTGGTCTTGTATTTCTTTTCTCATGTGTGAAAATCGAACATATAAAGGATAATAAAATATATATAACTGTTTTACCTCAACCTGCAGAAATACATAAAAACTTCATATTTATGTCGAACATCAATGTATTAAATAAAATGATTTAACTGTGTGTGTGTGTGTGGTGTGGTGTGCGTGTTTGTGTGTGTACACAAATATGGATTTAAAGGAAAACAGGTGGATTCTACGAAATGTTTATTACTTTAAAGGGGTTTAAATGTCAAGTTATTATTTCATTAATGTAAAAGATTAACCTTATATTTTTTCTTCTAGAAGAATTACTTTTATCAAAATTCCCAATACAATAATTTCATTTTTTACTACAGTATTTTTTAATCATTCATATTCTGAATAATCTTAGCGAGTGATCAATATTGGAAAATATTAATTCTTTCACACAATGAATACGAATATAATACAAATTTTTCACACAAACACGAATTTTTCACACAGTGTGTACGAATATAAATCAAGTAAGAGTTTTTCAGACGATGAATACGAATACAAATATGAATTTTCACACAATCAATAACTTCGAACTGCTTTTATTAGTTCATTTTATTAGGGTAGACCGTATTTTACAGAAATTCATTTTCATAGTTTAGTAAAATATTAAACTATTATTGTAACTGAAGTTGTAGATAAAGGAAAATATTTATATATCAACAAAATCATTTGCATATAATAATCTTTAAAATATGTTTAAAGGAAAAAATTTTAAGTGAATGTTTAACTAAAACGTGTCATATCTGGTAAAAAAGGCTGACACGATTCGTAAGCTTCTAATGAAAACAAATATGTGAACATAAAAATAACAGTTGAATTATTACAGAATTCAGAGAACATGAAGCCTTTCGACTTAATCAGAAATATAACCTCAACTGCACATAATTTTTAAGGTATCCGAACACGTTTGGAGTACTTTTAAAAAAATAACATACTAGAACATTATAAATGCTTGTTTAGGAATCAATATCAATAAATACTAATATTTAATTAGCAATATTTAAAAAATATTATCTAAGAGTTTTACAAAATCACAATTATAAATGAAATCTTAGCAATATTTTTGAAAAACTTTTGAAAGAGAAAAAAAAATCAATAAACATATCAGTTAAAGTATTACTAAAACAAATTAGATACATTTAGCTAGAGAATGTACTAATTTTTTTGTTGTTAAAATTTAAAATTTTTAAAGCTGATCGAGTAAATATTATAAATGCGACATTCACTATGAGACCATTATTTAAATATGCAGCCATAAATCAAAAAATATTCATACAATAAGAAATATTTTAGGACATTCTCTAGAAAATATTGTAATATAAATATTAGGCTCAAAAAGTTTCATAAAAATAAGTTTGTAATATTTTGAGCTATCGGGCTCGCACAATGACAGATTCTGAACAATTTAAAAATGTCCACTTATGGTTTTTCTAATTTTATAAAATTCACTGTAACTTGGCCTCTAGATAATGTAGAAACAAAACAAAGTATGTTTTATAAACCCCAAAAGATAGCTCTATTCAATAATATAAACAAAAAAATATGTGTCTGCACCGAATTTGATGATTTCAGCATGTTCGGATACCTTAAAAGCATGAGCAAAAAATAAGAATTAAAACGTTCTTCACATAGAAAAGAAGCCTTAAATTCAACCAGTGAGCTTTTATGAATTTAATAAGTATACCCGTTCCTGAGTAAACGGCTTAGTACCTTTATAAAAAAAAGGAAAGAAAAGTATATAAAGCAATAATGGGAATTCTACGTGACATTTTCGAACGCAAGCAGTCTAAAGAGATAAAAATCAATAATTATCAAAAATAGGGCTTCATTTTTTGAAGAAAAAAGATCTATTCGTGTATTTCTCAAAGTTTAAAGACATAGTTTGCTTGGATTTTATCGATCTGGTTGAGTATTCTCGTAGAGTGACGTTAAATGGAATTTCTCTCTTTTAATGCCAGTCTATAGAAATCACATCGCTGGCAGAAAATATCGTCCACTCTTCCTCCTTTCTTATTCCACAAAAGAATTTTAATTTCCATCGAGCGGGAGAAAGCGGTATTCCCTTTCACATAGGAGATAGGAATTCAACGTTATTGGGGTGAATCTGCCTCCCTGTTTTATTAGCGGCTCTTTCTTATTGTCTATCCACAACGTTCAGAATGCTGAAGTAATTTTGCCAAATTTATGATGGTAGGAGCCCATTATTTTAGCGTGCAAGGTTTTAAGAAAATAAAAAAGGGCTTTTATTTGTTTTTCTACATATATTATATTTTTATCTGCATTACTGCATGGACAAGTTTAATAATGATTTGGTTGATTTTAACTGATAATGGATGAAAAATCTTAAGAATCAAATAAAACTTTTCATATTTTTTAAGTATTTTAAATAAGTTTTTGAGAATAACATACGAATATTTTATAAAAGTTAATTATAATTTCAAGATTTTTCAAAATGTGTATTTTTCAGCAACTCTACAACATAATTATCCTAATATTATAGCAGAAAATTTTTTATATTATTTTGGATTTCAATCGGTTAATACATTTTCAGAAAGATATATCTTACAATTTAAAAATTCATTAAATTATTCATTTAACCTGCTCCTCTAGTTTTGATTCACTAATTGATTATTTGCATAATAAACTAGAAGAATTTATAAGGATTAATTATATATTTATTGATTATCGCCGCACCTATAATTAATACGAAAGTTGTTGGTGACGAATTTCATGATTTTTATCACGGTTAAGTGCCGAAGACGACATTCGACTCTTTTCTAAAACGAAAATATGAATTCCTACAGATTTAATGTGTGCATTAGTTCCGCTGCACATTGAGTTTTTAATGAAATTAGGACTCGAACATGCGGCCCGATTGAAACTTCACCGACCATGAGCTCGCAACTATAATAAGGAATTGAGAATTAAGAGAACACAGTACGATTCAATTGACGAAAATCGATTCAATTGGCAATTCAAAAAATCAAATTATATTTTTTTAGTCTAAATTATTTTTTATATACTTTTCTACAAACTCACAAAATTTGAAAGCTCTAAGTCTAAAAAAATGCAGAGTTATGATAACTTTTGCATTTGTTTTTATTCACGTCCCAAAGGCAAATCAAAACTTTAAACTGACTTACCTGAGAAAGATAAAATAACTAGTTTGTCTTCATTTAAAATGCTAAAGGCTTTTTTCTATTGTGCTTAATACTTGGAAATTATTTTCATTTGTTGCTAATAGTAGATGGGACAAAAGTTGGTATGCATTTTTCAATCAAAGCAGTACTTATTTTTAAAAAAAATATTTGAAGTTAGAATTTACACATATTTTAAGGAATTTTCAATAAGCATTCATACGAAGAAGTATTGTACGAATACCAATCATGTTATCGCAAAACCCATACCAACTTTTGTTATACATAGTTTAACGTACTTGTACAAATCAAATTTCATACATGTACGTCAGTTTTTGTAGAAGTAGCACATTTTAAAATTACTTTATAAGTTTCCAGTATTTCCCTTAAAAAATTAAATGGTTAGCTTTTTATGAAATTTTCAGCACCAAATCTGTTTTACATCATACATACACATAGAAGGCAACCAAAAAAATTATGAAAATCATTAAATTAAAAAAATTTGTGTAAATCGTACCATGTCCCCTTAAGAATGATTTATTTTATCTAATTAATAATTAAATTCCTTTTTAAATGACAATTTAATGAAATCAATAGCCATTTATATGTATAAATTTAAAATATTGCTAGAAGAAGGTTGCGTGTTCAAATCACGTCCGGGTCACCAGTTATAATGGTATGAATTTTAAGGCAACGTGGTTACAGCGTGTTCACACACACACACAAGTGAGGAAAAAGCCAAAAGTTTAAACAAATTTATTAATAAAACCTTAAAAATCAACTTGTATAAAAAAATTTTAAAAAAAAGTCTCTAGGAGCCTGGCGTTGAGTAGTGCCGCGAAAATGTTGATGCGAGCTTTTGATAATAAAAAAAGATGGTGTTCCCACAAGCTTAACAAATGTGTTGAAGCAATAAAACAGACAACCACCGTGCGTCACCATATCTTGTAAAAATATTCTTGAACTGAGTCTTAGATGCCCGGGTATATCAAGTTTCTTTAGCAAAATCAGTTCAATATAAGCATATTTTTGCAATTAAATCAAGTCAAACCAACGAGGAAAAGTAGTTTTAAATTATATGCCCCAAAGTAAACAATACATTTCTATAATTCAAAATAATATAATACAATGATAATGCGATAGATGCATAAAAATTCATTTAAATTATTTTACACTAAGAACATAAAACTTACTTAAATCCCCTTAAAATCAAAGAGGAAAAAAACTGATTTCTAATTATCAAAAAAGGGTCAGGCGTCACTTATTCTCGTATCCATACACACTACATAACAATACCAATTTTTCGAAAAGGGAAAAAATTAATTTTCAAAAATGGATTCTAAGAATAATTACTTAGTGAGCTCGAGAGACTTAAGCCAGACATTCTATAGTAATCAAATTTAAGACAGGTGGTTGTCATGACAACGAGCCCTAAATTTCTTAATCTAGTTTCTTGCCAAAAAAATGAGGCATAGTGAGGATATTTTTGATGCTTGCAATATGAGAAATGTTTTGGAAGGGTTGAAAGTTAAGTTTGAATTCTCATGGAAAAAGGTGGGCAACCTCTAAAATTATTTGATAAACTATTTCTAAGAAAAAATAAAGAAATAAAATAATAAAAATATTACTTCAAGCTTATGCACAAAATAAGTATTTAAAATCTTATATACAACTTGTGTAAGGAATGAGCTTAAAATTATTATTTTTAGAAATAAACCTAAGTTTTATGTGATTTTTAAATAATCATCTGAACCTCGTGAAACGAGCATCATATTTTTACGAATAAAAAATGTAGAATAACTATGTCTTTTAAAGAAAAATAGATAACCCCCTCCCCTACGAGTATTCTTACATTCATAACTTCACATTGTTTTCCCAAAACAAAGGCATTCTTGAATGAGTAAGTGAGTGAGTGAATATTAACGTCGCACTGTTCAGCTACACGAGGGCTTTTGGCGACGGACCACGTAATTTTGAGAACCATGGTCAAGTGACGTGGACGATACCTGAGCTGGCACCCCCTCTCCTAACTACCACACCACACCAACGGGAGGACGTTTCAGCTTTCGACAGATTTAACGTGCATCGCTGCCCTACACGGCGGGTCTTTAGTGGTACAGGGCTCGAACTCATGACATGCCTGCCATGATCCGATACCTTAACCCCTGGGCTACCGCAGCCCTAGGCATTCTTGAAACAAAAAAAGCATTTTATGTGATTAAGTGAAAAATTTATTAAATGAGTTTGCAACATGAACACCACACACATTACTCATGGTTTGAAAATAACTGAGCTATTCAATCATTCAATATTTTTAATAAAATCTAATTCTTTTCTTCAAGAGAGAGAAAGACAATATTTCTCATACAAAATAACAGACAATTTCCTTGAAATTTTGCATGTTCTAGTGACCCTAATTCTGTATTTTGGTGATAAATAAGGTGAATGTATCGATCCGAAGGAGAAAATGTGTGAATCAAGTTTAAAATATATTTCTGTAGACAAATATTAAGATTAAAAATTGAAATGATGTCCTAAAAATAATAATCTCATACGATGGAGTACAAAAGAAACATAAGAAATATAATGATTAAGTTAGATTTGAGGGCAGTTTTGTAAAGCGGTATGTGGTCTGTCGGTAAATCTTGATTAGCGTCCCGATCACTTTTGCTCTAGAATTGTATTTGCAATTAATTCCTAAAAACTAGGTATTTCTATTTTGAAATCCTTTAGTATGAGGATAACTAAAAAATTTCACTTCCTTTTTATACTTATCTTGAATAATCGGAATCAGTAACAATTTTATTTAATCTAAATTGTTTTCAGGAATTTGAAGTAGATACAATATATTTCAAAGCATTTATAGTTCTTATGTTTTGTCTCTTTCAGACATAAAAAGTTTAAATATTATAATTCTAAATTACAATAAATTCGTTCTTTTTTTCCACTTATTCAACAGGCTGGTGGATTTAATTTAACCTAACTTTGATTCATATCATCTATTTTTGTGACAGCTATTCAAGACAAAGCTAGCAATACAGCCAAAATGTTTTGTATGCTTTTTGACATCGGGCAAGAGTCAAGCTGTATAAAGTTGAAAATTAATGAGATATAGAAATTATTTTTCATTGAGTGGTTCGTATTTTATCATTTTTAAAATCTGTTTTCTATAGTATGATTTTCTCATATTACACAACGTAATTATAATTAAAATAAATTTAGTAATAGATCTTAATTTCCAATTCTGATGTGTAAATGTCATTAAAATGTAAAGCAATACATTTCAATTTATATCAATGCTTTCTAAATAAATTAAAATGCAGCATATTACAATACAATATACAAATTACCACCCCACAATGAAAGTCTTAAAAGCATATACGTTACAAGCAATTAAAACAATTAGGTTGGTTTTTATGACTCCAGTATTCATTTTTTATAGTTTTCAGAATACAGGTACATTTGAATGAGTAATAACATCTATCTTACTCAATAATCCTCCTAATAATACGTAAATAATTTTAAAGTATCTATACTTGCATTTTTTTCTTTAATAGTATTAAAAAAATTTATTGAAATAGGATAAGTATAATTCTCGTACACCACAAGTATAATGTGGGGCTTACGTAATTATATATAAAACAAAAAAAAGGCACTAGGAGATTGTACAAAAAAACAAATCAATGAAATTACAAAATAATGGAATCGTAGCTTTACTTGAAACTAACTGGAAGAAATTCAAGTGTACTTCAATCCATACAGAGAAATATTCTAGCATCGTGTATATATGAGTATATCTCAAATTTAAGTATTTTCTTATATAAATAATCACTAACTTTGAGCTAAAATTATTAACTAACCTCTTAAATGTTTATCCACAACGAATCCAATGTCAATGACACACAGCTAAGAGTTAACGTTCTGAAATTCATAAATCCTACAGCCACTAATGAATATAAATACTCAATTTTATTATAAATAATATTTACGCAGAGATTACATATATAGACTTTCAAATATAATGGTTTCTTTTCACTCAAACATTAGATAAATTTTTCTAGCCGCCTCTAATAATAACTCTTACTTTGTGGACGGATATTATCTACTTTGAACCTTCCCGTCGCATCAATTAACCAACCTCGTGAAGGTCACTGGACGTTTAATATCCGCTAAGGCAACTGGTCCGGTATATATTACTTCAATATATACCACAGATTATCCATAACTTAATATAAGTTTTTGCAGAAGCATAAATAGTTATTTTCTAATGATTTATAAGGGATATCAGAAAATTTTTCTTTGTTAGAATAAGGCTTAGAGGGAAAAATCATTAATACTGGGATATTTGAATAAGTAGTTGTGATTTTATATACAACTGTTAATCATATACAGTTAGAGTATCATATCATATATGCAGTGAAAGTTCAATAATGCTCTCTTACTATAACTGAAAAGTTGAGTTTAATAAGCTTATATAATTGTGATTAAAGTCAAATTTATTTTTGAATTTTTTTTCCTTAAAACTTCGAAAACACCACCAGTTATTAAAAATAGCATGATGAATGAGGAAGAGTTATATTAAACCCTTAAAGCTGAATCCACACCAAAGCTGTCAGCGTCCAGCGTTGAGCGTCTAGCCTTGGTGTGAATGCAGCTTTAACAGCTGCCGGCGTATTTATCCGTCTCGTTCAATCCGTGCGTAAAGTGCCACGGATGGATATATCCGTCCTTCCAAAGTACGACTCTTTGCATTGTTTTGCACAATTTAAAATTATTCTGATAGCTTTGGAATACAATAAAATGCCATTGACAGTGTTTTCAAATAATTTACGTATTTCAGAGCCGAGATTATCTCTGCCTTTTCTTTCCCTCTCAATATACTGCATACACGTGCCTATGTGAAAAACGTTGGTACCGGAGAGCGAATCGCGTACTTTTTAATCTGCAGTTAAGGAGTTAACGTCGCACTATAAAGCAACACAATGCATATTTAACGTTTATCAGCTCCTTCTACACCCTCGGGTCTTCAGTGGCACCAAAAAAAATACGGTACAAGAAATAGCGAGCAAAGAGATTAATTAAAATAGTTAAGTGATTAATTGAAATAGTAAGCAAAAATTGTGGTAAAAGGTGTATTTTCAGGAGTGAAGGAAAATTTAAATTAAGCTTTAGTGGGACGTTATGTAGTATTCTCCAAGACGATAGAGTATTTTTCTTGGATTCTATAGAGATTCAAATAAAGTTAAGAATGTATTGGGAACGCTATATAGTATTTATGACTCATAGTGGGGGGGGCGAGGTGTTAATGCTCGGAGGCTTTTGTGGCTTTTTAAAAAATTTTCGATAGGACACACAAACACAGTAGTTTTACTTTTTCCCTTTTATGCAATTGTTTCTGATATTATAAAAAATCAAAGAGCTAAAGAAATTTACATCGCTCGGAAATTGAGAAATCCGAACACCTTTCTTTCACAAGTTATATAGAATTACTATGATTTATAGAATGGCAGAAGAGTGTATAACATTCTTATTAGTAACAGTATTTTAAAATTGTAATTTGCATTTGTCAGCAAGAAAATCCTGAGAAAATGAGAAAAGAAAAGGAATAGCAAGTAACTGCTTTCTCTTATTTCTTAATATTTTTACATAAAATATTATATATGTGAAAAGTGAGCTCTTATGTATTAAAATGTATCTCACTATCTCTTAATTTCTAAATATATATAATTCATATGTAGATAAAGAAATACAGGTTTATTATTATTATTATTTTACTGGATATCATGAGATATCCATGGTAGCTTGCTAATAGATTTTACTTTTATTAGTAAAATTTTTCCAAGCCAGCTGCATCTTCTAATGTTTTAAAAAATGTAAAAAATAAAACATGGGGACATTTCCCGAATCACAGTATCAACTTTATACAAATTTATGTCTATAACAGAATTATTTTTGATTTTTATTATAGCTTATTCTTGTACCCATCCTTATTCAATGGCAGTATTTAAGGAATAAAGAATAGTAATAAAAAAAAATTCAGTTTTAATTATATAATGTATCAATTGTGACATCAAAGGAAAGATGTTATAGTTTATATCCAACACCAGAATAGACAGTATTCTGAATAAAAATAAATGTTTTATGAGAAATCATTGTTTGATCATTCCAATATTCAATTTGCGATTATTTAAGCCATTTTCTAGTTTTTGAAACTATTGCAGAAATTATTGGTGTGTATTTCATGAAAGATCCTAATTTCTTAAATCTGAAACAAAAGAAAATAATCGCAGTGGAAAATACAAATTCAAAAAAGATTTTACTTCGAAGAAGAAAAAGAAAATATGTTTTACGCGACAAACCCAATTAATAAAATATGTAATACGTTTAATGAGATATTTTCCTAACTTAATAGTACAAATAAGGATTTGAAACTCACTTTTTTGTGTACTATAATACTTTTGATTGTTGATGAAATGTAAAATATCTATGACAAAATTGTATTGTATTAATGAAGTTACAAAATTAAAGCCATCTATCTTATCAATCTCAAAATAGTTACACACCGATTCTGGTTTGAATTGGTGCCATTTGGAGAAAATGTCAGAAAATGATTAGTTACTTATTTTATTGATGTGTGTGTGTAAGCTAAAGTATGACTTACAGTCTACACAAATCATATTCAAAGAATTCACCAATTTACTCTAGCTTATTGGCACAGTGGGTATATCAAAGGAAGTTGCAATTTTACTAGACACATATTTCAAATTATAGTCTTCACGCGAAGAGGAACTTAATCAAAGACCTTGATACTATAAACATTAATAATAATTCAAAGGAAATTCTTTTACTAAATTGATGCTATAGAAGAGAGAATGCTAGCTATGTTAAGATGGAAAAAATATCTAGATATTAAATCAAGAATTTTTACAGAAAAATAATTTTACCCGTTTTCAGTATAAAAATTATAACTATTCCAAGATTATCATTGGTGTTTATACATTGTTGTATTAAAAACAAATGTGATATTCTTGTTCTAAATTTTTCTAAAGGAAAAGAATTTTGATTCGATATAAATCAACATCCATTCGCTTATAAGAAAGGATTTTTTGATTTTTTTGTTATTTTCTTGAAATTATGGCTGATAAATACTTTTGAATTATCACACGTACCTAATAAAATTCTTAGGAAGATAATATCAAAAGTTTTGTACGAGTTTGTTAGCTATTAAAATAATCTCTTGACTTATAGGACGACGACAGATAGCTGATAAAGTTTAACAATTCCTTACAAAATCTAATCAAATGTCAAACGGGGTCGCGGTACCCAATTGATCACAATCATGAACTCGTGGCGGATATTGTTGATTCCCGGATTAGAGTCCTGATACCACTGAAGACACACCGTGTAGAGGGGTTGATTCGCGTTAAATCTGCTGGCAGGGTATGGAAAATAGAATAGTAGGATACCAGTTCAGGTGTCGTCCTCGTCATTCTAGACCAGGTTTCAAAATTACGAGGTTCGTTGTCGATTGATTGATTGAATATTAACGTCGCACTGTTCAGCTACACGAGGGCTTTTGGCGACGGACCACGTAATTTGGAACCATGGTCAAGTGACGTGGACGACACCTGAGCTGGCACCCCCCTCTCCTAACTACCACACCACACCAACGGGAGGGGTTCGTTGTCGATAGCCTTCGTGTTGCTTCTGAGTGTGACGTTAATAAACTCTCACTCGCAAGTCAAAAAATTAGCTGCTGACTATAAAATTTATTTCCAGAATACGAGAGTGAAAATTTGAAAACCCAATACACACACATGAACTATAAACAAAAAAGTTCGATTTACAATACATCATTAAATGACCTTTGTGATTTTATAATAAACGATAAAGTTCTACTGTTAATAACAAATATATTCTTATAAATGTCCCACTGAAGCAACATATGTCTAGAAGTTTGTTCTGTTTTATCTAGTAATCAAAGAGGATATAAAATTGTTAGGACATAAGGATTAAAAATGAAATAATATTTTCTTTAATCCTGTTTAAAAACAAAAATCGTATAAAAAATTTTAAAAAGTGTGGAAAATTTGCAAATATTTTTTAGATTATGTCTAGAATAAGTACTCAAAGTAATTAATCAGCAGATAAGATCCTTTTTTAATATTAAATAGTATAAATAAAGGAATATGATCGAGTTAGGCTTCAAATATTTGATGTTACAGGTAAATAGGATCAAGTAATGATTTAATTAGCACTTTTTCTGTAATCTTAAGAACTATGATTTATTCTTATTAGCTGTCTAATTCAGATAATCCTTCCTTATAAAGTAAATTTAATGCATTTCTTTTAATTAAACATAATTTAATTAATAGAGAAGTCCGAATAATTTTATTATAATAATAGAAAATATATTTGTAAAATTATTAGGAGTAAAAGATTAAAATATATATCATCAATATCTCTTATTTTTTTTATATGCTTTAAATTTTTTTTCTTTAATGTGGTGGACCAAAGTTATCAATTTTCTTTATGATAAATATAATTACAATTATTAGTCTATAGAATTATGGAGATTTCATAGTTATTACTTTATAATGAGTAAATTTGATGATTAATATTCCTTTCACTTAAATTATTAAAACTAAAACAGTATAATTAGGGTATGATTAAATATCAAATAATGAAATCATTTTTAAGGACCTATCTGGAAACAGTACGAGCGTACGTTAGAAAAGTCTTTTCAGCATTTAATTTCTTCCTAGAATAGAATCTATTCTGGCAAATATGCAATAATTTATTCTGGAATTTTATTTGAATCAAAAGAACAAGTTGAAAAGAATCAATCCGAACAAGTTGAAAAGACCATTTCGATTAAAACACACATTTTTTTTTTTGCGGGGGAGGTGTATTGAAAATAGCAATCTCTTTTGTCTTTACAAAATGTATATTTTGTTTCTACGTTACATAGAGGCTGAGTTACATTTAATTACATTAAGTTTGAAAAACCAGAGTGGGTATTTAAATTGTTCACAATCTATCGTGGCGAGTTTGATAACTCAAATTATTATTATTATTATTATAAGTATATTCCTATGACACGTTTTGAACCCTAGATGTAATAAAATAACTCTTCCTTACTATATGAATATCTTTTTAGTTATGGCCTGTTATTTTAATAATAGCGTCATAAATGTCACATTTCTTATATCGATTCCATCGGTTCTAAAATGTATGTTTTGATAAAACATTAAAATTTTAGTACTTTCTCTAGATTTCTCTAGTTTATTTTAGTAATACTTTTATGTTGATATAAGTTAATTACTTTTTTTCTCTAATTGCTTTAAAGTATTTTTACTAAAATTTACTTATAACTCGGGTTTTGGAAAACATTTAGATAATCTTTTAAATATTGGTTGGTTAAGTATCAGTTATTTATTGGTATATTGATCTCTAAAAAATATTTATGTTTTAGTATGCTATTTTTAAAAAAGTACTCTAAACATGTTTGGATACCTTAAATATCAAACTTATGCCTCATTAAAAAAAATGTCGATGCATTTAAATGCATAATCTTCTTTAAATGCTCATGGATAGAAATTTAAGCTTATTGTGAAATAAAAGAATTGCTAATGATTACAAAAAGGAAAATGAGATAAATATCAACAGATTATTACGAGTCAAAGAAACTGAATTAAACAAAATGTGAAGAAAATAGAAAAACCAACACATTTTATATTGAAACTATTCTTAATTTAAATGTTTATAAAATACTGAGAAGTAAATAAAAATTGTTATTTTTTTTATATAAACCATGTTACTACATAAACATGCGTATGATGACCAATTATCAGTATGAAATAGCTGATGTAAAATATTGGTTGAAAGACCCTTCAGTAGAAAAACACTTGGTTCGTATATACCATAACCGAACTAAAATTTCAGCCGTACGTGCTCATTGTTCGTACCATACGATGTAAAAAATAAAAAAGAAAAAGATGGCGATTGGAGATTGAATTAGGAAGGATTCTTAATTGGGTTCTCACATTTTTCACTTATGAGGACGACACATGAACAGGCACCCTACTCTGATAACTTCCCCATCACATCAGTATAAGGAATTGGATCCAAGAAAAATATCAACCCTCTACATGGCAGTTATGTAGCGGCACCAAAACTCGAGCCCACGACTCAACAGAAACGACGCTGGTCACCAGTTAGTGACCATGACCACTCGGCTACCACGATAAAGGAGTAAGTGAATATTAACGTCACACTATTTAGCTACTCGAGGGCTTTTGGCGACGGACTTCATAATTTTGAACCATAGTCAAGTGAAGAGCCTACCATGGTCAAAGAGTTTCTTCTAAGAAGTAAGAACACTTGAAGAGTATATACACACACAGATAGTATAGTGTTCATATTTTTTCATTACTATTTGAACGAATGATGCAAACTTTTACCAGGCAAACAAGTTTATGAGTAGGTATGTTCAATGTTATCTTAAAATCAAATTTTGTTCTCATATTATTTAATGCATTTACAATTTTCGAGCATTTATTTTAAAGTTCATTGTGACTAGTTTCAAAGAAATGTTATTTGTTCAACATTTTGACATAAAGCCAATGACGTACGTACTCGCATAAACATGTTAGCATAAACATGTTGCGTCAATACCTTATTTACCCAGAGAGACCGAGCTCACCCAACAAGAGCATCAATATCTGAATGGATCACTTTGTGTAAAATTTGTATCAGTCTTTTCAAAAGCCCTTATCATTCCTCAACATAAAAAGACCACGCGCCTGGAGATGATTGAGATTATCTTTTGAGAAGTGGTCCCCTTCAAATAGATCCAATTGAAAATCAAGCCTTAGTATGCTGCTCGTATTTTTACGTTCTTTTTAGAAATAAATGACAAAAAAATTCTGCCGCTCTAGAATAGTTGCCATTTTAGGATCATAAACTAATTTTAAAATGTTTAAATGTTTTAAATAACTAATTTTTCTTAAAAAAACTCTGATAAAATATTTTGAAAATACAGACTCATTAAAAAATAATTTAAATTTTATCAAATCCGATACAAATGTATTTTAAAAATTGTACAACTATTTTATTTGCAATGAAGTATATTTTCTTCGTATTTATTCAAATGTTATCAAATAAAATGGGGGAAGGAATAATTAATTGTAAAAAAGTACACACATTGCATTTCATTTATTAAAACTTTTAAAGAAAAATTCTGTTCATTATTTTCATGATTTACGGGTGTGTGATGCAAAATTCAAATAAATAGAAAACGCTACAATTTTAAAGTAATCACTGCATGTACGAAGACAATATTTACACGACAGTCTATTTGTAAAAAATCAACAATTGTGATTTATAAGGATCAAAATTTTTTAATATTTATATATATATATATTCTCTGCTTTTACAATATCACTAGAACTATATATAGGCTTCGGAATTTTAAGTCAGGGACAAATGGGGAGAACGGTATAAGAATCTCATTCTTTAGATTTCCGCACTACAGTAGTGTCAGTGTTTTCGGTTTAAACTCGTTTTTTTTGTCAGATCTCATTGGTTAGACCTATACAAGAGCTTTGTGTGGTGACGGATCCCAAAGCTCATTAAACTGACAAGGATGACACCCTAAAACAGTCCCTCATTCCCCAAACTTCCGCATTGTGTCACGGGAAGATTTATAGATACATCTCACTTTAGTATACTACAGTTTCCTTGCTCTACGTAACGCTAAACAGTGCAACTACTCAGATACACTTTATTGAATTTAGTTCAAATTATTGCCCACTTCCGTAATAGAGTTAATGTTAACTCTTATTGTAATCTATGATTGTGGCAAATATTTTGATATCCAACTATATCACTTGTTAAATAGTAAATTATATTACGGTTCTGAAATTCAGGATTAGGTTCTTATGGCCGTAATAATTTTAAAACAAATTTGGAGTATTCAGTGTCTCATATTCAAAATAGAGTGATTGCATTAAATTCCATTCCTTTATTCCAGAATAAAAAAATTGATTTCTCAGTGCTCAAATATGATAAAAAGCTATTATTTTAATATGTTAAAACTTGCTTTACTTTTTTATATACTTTAGAAAAGACAAATTTGAAATCTTGGTAAGATTAGACCTATATATTTATAGTTTCGTTTGTATTTGTACCGTAGCACTGAAGTAACAACACCATATTATTAGCGATGGGCTTCGAAATTTTGAGCAGTCGCCAAGCACTAAGAACGCATAACTATTCTGACTTCCGCGGCACTCTATTTTAGGATCTTAATGGCTATTTGAATTTAAATTGTAGCAGTTTGTTATTCCATAAGAAATTCTTTGGCAAAATGTAATATAGAAACCACGTTACAATATATCCAGCTATTTTTGATCGTTTCTCTGTCAACTAAATTATATATAATTCCCTATCATTATTTAATGATCATATTACTTTTGTATGAGCTATTTTTTGCTTTATTGTTACTCATCAATTTGTAGGGAAAGTCATTTATATAGTAATATATATAGTCATATATCTTTTAATACTTAATTTAAATTAATAAGTATTATCAAATCTATTTGCAGCAAATAATCATGACTTCGTTTGTCTGTTTTCGTTAACTTATATGAAAAATCCATTTTTATCTATTATACTGCATTATAATGGATAGATCATTTAATTCTCTCTTAAAAGAGTTCGCTATGTAGAAAATGTGACAATAACTAGTACTTTAACTTGTATAAAACTACAGAAATATTTATTATAATAAGTAACAACATGAAAAACTTTAAATGTTTTGTCATACCGGCATATCTGGAGAATGTAAAAAATGAAGTTGGGTTTATTATTGTTATTATTAACTTCACACTTGAAAGAGCAACAGGAGGGTTATAAATGAAAAGATGTTATTTTGTCTTATACTATGCACTTTGAATGGACAGCGGTTCAAATATGAAAAATATTTGCTGTTAAGCGTGTTTTATAGGTAATGCATCAAAAATAATAATAATGAAAAAGAAACTAGAGAAAATTATTGATTGGCTTTTAAACAAACACACAAATTCATGTTGCATCAAATGCTTTAAGGCTGTCTTCGGTAAAAGTACAAGAGCTTGAACTAAACGCGAAGCACATTTTCAGACAGAAAAATGCCTTAGTTTCCATGGGATTGCAATATTATAACTCATACCTCTGTTAACAATATAGTGCTTTAAAAATTTCAAAATATTCCATGAATACTTTCTTTTTCGTTTTAATACGTGAAGGCATAGCTCATTTAACATTACGGTATAGGAACAGGATAGGCATTAAGTCGATCGCGATCGACCGGTGGACCACCAAGACATTTCGGGGTGACCTTCTTCCCTAAGACCTAATAATCATTTCATCACAGGAAGGTCTAGAAATACCGTATTTATTCGAATCTAATCCGCCATCGATTCTAAGCCGCGCCCCAAATTCTGAACAAGATTTTGTGCAAAATGAAAACTAGTGTAAAAGGGTTCATCGATATCCAATTTTACAAAATTAAAATAAATTTAAAAGGAAAACTAATAAGAAGTGAATAATTAGTTATTCTATCAGTATGACAAACTTCTAAATACATGCATGAAGCTGTAATTGCTCTACATACCCCACCCAAAAATTTTTTCCCTTCGATTCTAAGCTGCGCGCGAATTTTAGTAACATTAACATTGGAGAAAAAGTGCGGCTTAGATTCAAGTATAAACGGTATTTTAAAAAATACGGAGGAAAAAAGTCAGTGGAGGTCCTACGCCACTGGGTGGACCGCAACCCCTTGAAAAAATTAGAAGTAGCCCGAACCCTGGAAAAGTTTGCCCACCCCCTGGTATAGGAGAAAAAACGCGAAACACATTTTACACCAGAAAAAATGATTCAACTCGGTTAAAAATGGGAAGTAGGATAAAAAATGCTGCACTCTAAAGGATAGTGAAGCCAGAATATCTTATAAAATGTTCATTTCTTTTATATGTGAAAAAATGTTCCAAATTTTTGGGTCCTATTCTTTAACATTAACCGAAAACAGCCTTAATATATACGATTATTTAGCATATTTAATCGTTTAAATGTTTTTCTTGTAGTATTGTACGAAGTTGTACAAAATTTAATTTTATTTTTCACTTTTAGTTCTTACTTAATCCCTCATATCCATATTACATTTTATTGTTTTTGTAACATTTTCGGACAAAAATTTGTGTTCTTATTTGGAATAGTGAAATTATATACTAAATTACTCTTTTCGTTTCTACACCTAAATTTTTGGAGTGAAAAAATGAATTATTTCAGGACTTTAAAAAATTTTAAAACTATTTGCTTTTCTTTGTTGTAATTATGTACTTTTAAAATTCTGATAACACAGTTGTGGTTATTAGTTCTTTAGTTCTCTATATATGTAGCATAAAAAAGACAAAAATGTGAGTACTAAACACATCTCATATTAAATAATATTGGTAATTCAAGGTTATGAGCTCTAAATGAGCAGTGATTCCCCCCTAAATGAATCAGACTTATTATGCCTTACGTAAGCATATTAAGTAATGAATGTCATTTCCCTTTTCGATTACCGAAAACCAAGTTTCGCTCCAAGCAAGGAACAAAATCAAAGCTCATGACTTAATAATCTATCAAACTCTTTCAAGCAAAAAAGTTGCAAAAGTAGTATGCTGTATTCCTGCCTCCTCTACGCTCTTAGATTGTAACACACACTAAATAACTATAATTTTACTTTGATTGTAATACTAATTAGATTCTACTGGTTATAACCAACAAAGCTTCTAAAAGGTTAATTTGGGTGTGGCTTACTCATATTCAACCGGTATGTTTCATTGATGAAAAGGGGAATTCGAACGGTTTTTCTCCTAGAACATGACAAAAAGCTTCCAGATTAACTTCGCTTCAGGATTTCGACCATAATATAATTGAAGACGTGAATAATGTACCATAAAATAATTATTCTCACGCTTAGTCAACTGTTTCATGACAATCTGATTTGGTTGGAAATAGAATTCTACGATTAGGGGAGTGGAAAGAAACAAGTGCTTGTATGTTTGATAAAAGTAGCATGTGGTCGTTCGATAAAATACTCAAATAATTGGAATCCCTATTTTATATAGTAAAGCTTTAGATTTTCCTTCATGTAAATAACTAATTTTGTGCAAGACTAAATAAAGTATATATTTATTACTTAACCTATATATACCCGTTGAACTATACTTAAAAGTTTCAATTTTTTATTTAATTTTTACTTTCTGAAGGGCTATTAAATGCATGTTTGTGATCACTTGGTTACATTTTAACCTGCTTGATAAACAGTCCCTCTTTTGCACAATCTATGAAGCAATCGAGAATTTAATTTTAAAAAATATAATATAAAGTAACTTAATTACTCACCTATTCTATTATATTTTTTAATTTACTAAAATTAGAGTAATTTTTAGTTTCGTTACTAGGCAATTGCTGCTTTTTTGCTTTACACTTTAAACCTGTATTTTATATTCTGTTGCGAATGATTTTCCATAAATCTGTCAACCATGTGGATTCAAATTTTTCTTTGGTCAAACAACGTTTTCCCTCTACAATAAAATAATTTATCGTGTATTTTCAGATTTTTCAGAGCTTTGAATATTTCTTCTTCCAATTTCACACAAAGTGAAAAGTTTTTTTCTTCTATATAATTGTGCTATATATTACTCCAAAAATTATGAGATTCAATATTTAGTTCATGTATTCATTAAAATAAAAGTTTAATTCATAAGTATAGTTAATCATTTAATTTTAATATGTTTAAATAATGATAAAAGCTTTCGATTATGCAATATACAATTTAATCAAAGGGATTCAACTGCTGATAAATAATTTCAGCTGAAGGTCCTTTTGTTATAATGCGCTTGATGATAACAAAAAATAGGGTTGATAAATGATCCTTGGGTTAATAAATACAAAAAGAAGAGACATGAAAGTATTGAATGCTATCGACCCAATTCGTCTACTTCCTAGACGGCAGATTTTAAATTATCAGCGCTCGTGCAAGAGCTTGGAAATAGAAAATCTAATTATAGCACTAAAAATTATTCGACAAGATATAAATATACTAACTGTATGAAATAATGGTATACTGGGGTAATTTCTTTTATTTATTGGACTGCTAGGCGCCGTATGCTCGTAGGAGCAATGTGCGGGTGTAATTTAATGGTCGTTGTAAGCGAATATTCACAAACGCGAACTTGTTTCTAGAGATGCTTCAGTCGAGCTCCGTATTTAAGACTTAATTCCACTATAGACGTCGTGAAGGGGCCTATGTCGTTAAATTTGTAGGAGTTCAAAATCTTCACATTCCTATGAAGTAGACCATGAAGAGTGGGGTGTCATTTTGAATACGACCAAATCATCAGACCGTGATTAAAAATTACGAAACTGTATTAGTTGTAGTTAGCTGACTTTCATGTCAAACAGAAAAATTTCAGACCTCTGAAGTCTTAACTGAATAATATTAAATTAAATACGGAAATAAAAAAACACAGAAGAGATTTGAAAAAATATAACCTTTTAGAGACCTTTTTTATCATTCGAATTCCATTTCGAGATTATTTAGGAAGGAAAAGAGAAATCAGAGAGAAAAGTTTGGGGGGGGGGGGGGTGGGGAGTGTGATGG
>BMAV01025789.1:411539-440475 GCA_019973955.1 Trichonephila inaurata madagascariensis
CCAATTTTTAACAGTTTGTACCCCCCCCCCCCCCACAGTAAGGGCGAAGTCTTTGATCAAAAGAGGACAGTGGAGATAAAAATGGTTTGAAAGGGAAAGACGACCACATGCTGTTTAAGTGTAACTGAATCATATCGTGATAAAAATAAATATGAACTATTAGTGGCGGATCTTGTAATTTTGAAACCCGGTCAAGTGACAAGGACGACACCTTAACTGGCACCCCATTCTCCAAGCTTCCACCTTATGTTAACGAGAATACTTTGAGACACGACAGATTTAAAGTGCATCAGCCTTTCTACACGGTGGGTCTTCAGTGGTACTAGGTTTCAAACCCGCAAGTTAACAATGCCAGCCACGAGTTCACAACCATGACATCTCGACTACCATGTGATCTTAACATAAAAAAAACCTTTAGAGTACATTTGAAGAAAAAGCTTTTCGAAGCTATAATATTCTGAAATTACGGTAAAATTGTAAAAAAAAAAAAACACAGTGACCTCTCATATTCTGATAAAATGAGGCCATAGTAGTGGAATGGCAATGTACTTATTTGGCTTCTAAAGCGAGTTCCAATGGAAATTTAAGAAAGGCTAGATTTTTAATTTAAATCTTTGCAAAAAAACGTTTTCAACGAATCTCTTTCGCGCGTTCAATTTATTAAACACACTTTTCAAAATTTTTTAGAATATAATTCATAGTCTCCTCATGCACCTGTATTTATACTTGCTCGAATAACTTAAAATAGTTGGAAAAAAAAAGAATTTAAGATTCAAAAAGAGTATTCCTAAGCATTCTTATTTCTAGTTAATATAAGAGTCCCATATATGTGTCTTGCTTACTTTATTTTTAAAATCTTTGTGTGTTTCAGTTGTATGTGCTACCCAATAACTGGAACAGAGATTTTTATCTAAATAATAATTATTTGAATATCTTTCAGTTTTGAGTTATTGAATATTAAAAAAGCAAATATAAAAACAGAAATTATGTTTAATTGTGAATAATTTCAAATTATAACATTGCACTAAAATTGCGCCCAAGGCTGCTTGTAATGAATTATGAAATCATTGTGAGTGAGTGAATAACGTCACATTATTCAGCAACACGAGAGCTTTTGGCAACGGATTTCACAATTTTGAACCATGACCAAGTGACGAGGACGACATCTGAGCTGGCACCTCCTCTCTTAACTTCCACACCACACACCAACAGGAGGACGTTTGAGCTCTTGACAGATTTAACGTGCATTTCTCCACACGGTGGGTCTTTAGTAGTACTAGGCTTGAACTCATGACACGCTGACCACGAATCCGTTACCTTGACCACATCATGTAATCCAGATCATGGTCAGATGATGAGTATACCAAAAAGCAGTGTCTCATTTTTCATGCATCTATATGTAAGAACTTAGGGTTATACTGTTACAGTCAAGGTGCAGGAGTTTCCCTTTCCCAACTATTCTGCGGGATCATCTCTAATAGAAAAGAGGAGTTTTTGAAAAATTGATTCCTCTTAAATATTATATAAGCTACAACTCAACCATCAAACTACCTTCTCTCTGTCAATATTTACAGGCATATACATTTAATTAGTACATTTGTATTTTATAAAATTGAGTGCAAAAAATAGTGTGTAAAACTGTCACAAAAATATCTGTTTACACTATGTATATATTCTGTTTTATTATTGACATTTTATTCCTATCTAAGTAGATATAGAGTAAACTAAGTAATTTCAATACTGAAACAAAACCTTAGGAATTTCGTATATCTATTGCTACCAGCCAGGAATAGCAAGTGATAATTTTAGAGAATCTGTTTTTTTCATATTTGGCATATAATATACTAGAATTTAACTTTTTTTAAGAATCTTTGTTTTAATACTTCATTACAACATTTTAATACAATTTTATGCTCAAATACGTTTTTAATGAATTATCTATCAATGTACTAGGCTAATTAAGCTATTTTTTCTCTCATTCTGCTGGTTTTACTATATTCTTGCTCTATTCTAAGCAATTGTTTGGTGCAAAATAACCACACTAGTCTGGATCTTGCACTAAAATCCCAAAGTCTCGCCAATATGTAACTAAAGGTTCTTATTCGAAAGAAAACTTTTTACATGAGATCTTGCAATGAATCAGGGAAACAGGAGCGTAGGTATCGCCCTATCAGCCCTATCAATGATACGGGCCCCCCACTCTTCAGGTACTCTAAAATGTATAAGCAAAAAATCATAAAATATTAAAGGGACCCAAGAAAGGGTCCCCACAACGAATTTTGACACATGGCCCATTCAGGTCTAGCTATCTCAGTGCTGAGAAAAGAAAAGTTTCTGTCAGTGAGATATATATCCAAACATTGTGGGAAGAACAAATATAATACTTAGATATGTGAGTAACTTTAAGTATACCTAGTAAGTAGTATAGTACTTTTGTGTGTATTAAGATATATCTATAGATTAAACCTTGAAATGGGAATTAAGTTGAAGAAAATTATAATTGAGTTGAAAGATATCTACTGTTAAGATCTATATATCTGTCTGTAGAAACAGAGCAATAAAACTATGAGAAGAAGCTAAAATTCTTCTATATTTAGAATTCCATAATTAAACCTCTTAATGGAAAAATCAAAAGAGAAAATATTGGGTTTTTTTCCTAAAGTATGTTTAGTATTTTTAATTTTAAAAATTGTTTTAATTTCTGATTAAAGTAAATGTCAGCTATTCGGATCTGATGAAAAGACTTAATATAAAAATGATGTAGGGGAACGTGAAAATTTGTGAAACTACTGTGATTCATAAATTGGGAGGGGGCATTATTTATGTTAATTCTTTGAGGATTAAAATGGCTCATGTGGGATAAAGATGTGATTTGAGAACAGCGGTTTCCATTATCGCTTCATTGAAGGGACAATGGAAACAGCAGTTCTCAAATGCATTACGAAATATTTGCAGATATCTATCAACAATTTGTGTCTTGAAAAATCTTACTTCTCAACAAGACACAATGATCCAAAGAACTCAACAAGGATTGTGAAGGATTTCATTAAAAAATTGTTTAACTACGTTCTCCTTTCCGATTATCAATCTTGTGTCACCAGAACATTTGAGAGGAATTGAACTGGAAAGTTCGAAAATATATTCCGAGCGAATATTACTTAAATGTAGGATTTTTGAAATTATGTGGTAAAACAGCTTCGGAAATTGTAACAAATCTTATATTACCAAGACCGGAAGATTATAAAAAGTAACAGATTAAAAAAAAGGACAGTTTAATATTAATTTTATGGAAAATAGTATTTCTTCTGTTGATTTTTTTCCTTTTTGTACGAATTTTTTTTTATCATACACATTTACATAATCTTTAAAATTCATAAATGTAATTGTAGCATTCTATTAGTTTTACTAAACATTTTACCAAGTCTAGCATTTTAACTTCAACATGTCATTCATTTTCTAGTTTTTTATATAGTTGTTTTTAAGGGGCATTTGATATCTATTTCTTGAAGTTCAGATTATTCCTTTTCTGTTTAGAATCTCATACAGATTTTCAGTTAATCGTTTCCTTAAAAACTAATTTGCTGCAATCATGTTTATATACGAGTTGGTTATATATGTCACTTTTTGAGAGAGATTTAAGTTTTTATTACTCATTAAGACTATTTTTTTTTCTATTTTTATAAAGAATTATACACACTATTACATTTTTAACCAGTTAATTAAAAAGAATGAATAAATTAATAAATTATACTAGTGACGTTATTGTAGGAATAATAATTTTTTTTAATAATGAAACCCCTTCATCCACACCAAAAATCATTAGCTCATTTTTATCAAACAATAATTTTATAAAGAATACGCGCAACTTAAATACATTCTCGTATCCTGAAGAAAAAAAATGGGGATTCTTTACCTTTAGGAAAGTTTGAAAGAGAGGAATAGATATATTTCCAAACTTATTCAGTATTAGTGTTCAGATTATATCATGCCCGAGATTATCTCGGGCATGGCATTAATGTTTTAAAATATTACACTTGATTACTACATGGAGTAAATTTTTGAGGGCATTCCTAATACATATCGGGAGAAGTTTATTTTAATTTCATCTCTTTGTCAAACCCGAATCTATATCGGGAAAGTATTGATTTAGGCTCAATTCAATAGATAGTATTTGATAAGCAGTATTCATGATACTTCCATGATCAAGTGGCCGCGGTAGCCGAGTGGTATAGGTATCGGATCGTGGCATGCCTTGTCACGAGTTCGAGCCCAGTACCACTAAAGACCCGCCGTGTAGGGCAGCGATGCACGTTAAATCTGTCGAGAGCTGAAACGTCCTCCCGTTGGTGTGGTGTGGTAGTTAGGAGAGGGGGGTGCCAGCTCAGGTGCCGTCCACGTCACTTGACCATGGTTCAAAATTACGTGGTCCGTCGCCAAAAGCCCTCGAGTAGCTGAACAGTGCGACGTTAATATTCAATCAATCAATCCATGATCAACCCCAGAAGTAAAAAAAATTAAGATATACTCAAGCCAAAGATTGTTTTTGACTACAATCTGACTATAAGGGGTGTAGATCTTTGCGATGAGGAAATATCCTTTCATCCAATAATCCGAAAACTCCAAAAAAAAAAAATGTTAAAAGATGTTTATTAGACAAGGTATTTGGGAACTCATTTTGGCTCTATAAAAAATATATAGTTGGGAAATATATTTTTAGAATTTCGAATCCAAGTTCTAGAAGAGCTTTTAAAAAAATATGATGTGCATTTTCTGGACAAGATTCCTGGTAGACCACCCACAGTAGATAACCCTGCCCGTCTTACAGAACGATATTTTATATCCCATATTCCATCTACTTCTGCGAAACGTGAGTCTACAAGACAGTGCAAAGTTTTTTGTTCAAAAAGGGTTGCAAATGGAAGAAAGATAAGGAAGGAAACACGATTCTAGTGTAATGATTGTGGGGTTGGTTTGTTCTTGGAAAAGTGCCTCTAGTTATACCACACAAAACTGAATTACTGAACTACTAACATGTATTTATTTTTATTTTATTTATTTTTTAAAAAAATAATGCTCCCCTAGAAGATAACTTTACGACTGCCATGCTGTGTGGCGTGAGTGAGTGAATATTAACGTCGCACTGGTCAGCTCCACGAGGACTTTTGGCGACGGACCACGTAATTTTGAACCATGGTCAAGTGACGTGGACGACACCTGAGCTGGCACTCCCCTCTCCTAACTACCACACTAACGGGAGGACGTTTGAGCTCTCGACAGATTTAACGTGCTTCGCTTCCCTACACGGCGGGTATTTAGTGGTACTGGGCTCGAACTCATGACGTGCCTGCCAGGATCCGATACCTTGACCACTGGGCTACCACAGCCCTCACGCTGTGTGGCAGCCACCTCAAGCGAATATGTAGTTGCTACAATACCTTAAAAGTTTTTATGCATGTAATTCAAAATATCAATTTTTAACTACTAAGTATATTTTATTTTGTGCTTAACATCCGATTTTTGCAAAAAAAAAAAAGAAGAAAAAAAAACATTTGAAAATTTATGTACCCAAATCATCAAAATAACTTGACAGTTAAAAGTTTGATATTATTAAGTGACAAACAATACAAATCTCTCAAAAATATTATTTCGACTTTTATTCAAAAAATTCTATAATTTTTAATTGTTTAGACTATATGACCTGCAACTTTTATTAAAAAAAGGTTTCTCAACAATGCATTAAACGAAGAATTTCTAAAAATCATTTACATTAAGGAGTCCAGACGAAACTGCCAACACATTCTTCACCTCTCGTTGTCTAGACCAGACACCTAATCCAGACAACGAGAAATTACGTATCGAACTTACGGATCGAAGATGCACAATCAGAGCAGAAAATTAACTGTTGGCATGATATTACGGATTTATATAATACTTTTAAATTGTTATTAAGGTTTTATTTTTTATCTTTATTGCTAATCAATACTATTGTATAGTATTGATTACTATATTAAACAAAAATTATATTAAACTATATTACTATATTAAATATTAAACAATATCAAACATTTAATATATTGAACATTTTAATAAATTTTTTAAAAAAACAAACAAGACTTTTAATTTATTTTGATTTGGCTTAAATGATAAAAACAGTACACACAAAAAACAAGAAGCATTTTTTTCATTGAATATATCACATAATCGCGATTAGTTTTTAAAAGTTAAAAATAACCACAGAAAGTTTTAAGGGTCTCTACTTCTAAGACATTGTGCCCAGAATTGTCTAGAACAAGTATATAATTGTCAAATGATCGAATACGAAAATAAAAAAAAGTCAAATTAATATGTAGTTAACTACTTTACAAAACAAAAATAATCCAATTTTTAATGAATTTAAAATTTTTGGGAAAAACTAAGACACACATTAAGGATCTGTTTTAAAATTCTTCAATTAAAAATTTAAAAAAAAAAAGCTATTAAATTATTTCAAACATTCTTAAATGAATAATATGCTATCAAAAATAATACTTGCATAAGATGAAATATTCAAAAATCATTTAAAAAAAATCCTTGCATACTAACATTTCTTGTATTTTTAATTTTCTCATTTAGTGAAGTGAAGAACTTTCTGATGTATGAATAAACAAAATATAATCGTTAAATTTCTTAGCCCTTTTTAGCATTTAATTTTTCTAAAAATACATAATTTATATAAAGAACAATATGTTTTTTATTAAATAGTTTGTAACAATTGAAGTTTAATTGAATTGCAGAGTTCCTAAAAACTCATTTCATAAATTATTCTAAATTACTGTCAAACTACATGATCCTACAAATTATGATATCGAACGTGAATTTCAGATTAGCAAATTAACTTTTCAGCGCCTAAAAAAACTAACATTTATTTCAACAATTATAAGTTTTGGATGTAAGCAATGTCTGGCCTGAATCCAAAAGGCTTGTTTTCCCATTGTTTTCTTTCGGCACCTTTCTACTAAAGAGTAATAAATTAGCTTTGGACAGCCAGTTAAAGATTTAATTGGGCATAATGATTCAAATAATTAATCTTACTTAACACATGCATTGTAGGATCAAATTATTTATCGATATCACCTTATATAATCTTCTATAATCAATACTTTTAAAATTTTCCATTTTAGAACTTAAATACAGTTCAATCATTACTCTGAAAGTGTTACCAGATTAAATCTTTGTTGTATTGATGAATTATTTGCCTAGAGTATATTTATAGGATTCATGAAATTGACGTTCGACTGAATGAATGGGTATGCTAAGACTATTTGATGCGAGAATGGAATATTTTATTAAATGTGGAATATATCTGCCATCAATAAGACCACTGAAATATTCATAAATTTGTTTTAAATGATTAAATGTACACTTGACTACTTTAATAAATGATAAAATAGGTTATAAGACTCGAACCCAAGCTCCAACAATATGGAAAATCTACGGTATTAACATAACTAATATGTCGGCACTACAAGTTTACAAATAATAATTTTACTTACATATGCAGACACAGGCCAGGAATCGAATTGCTGTATCAGGAGGGTCACAGTCCGGGTATATGGGACGTAGAACATAAAATGAGAATGTTAGAGCCACGATCGCTTGAGAGCAAGGACGGACTATCATGCATTCAACCCATAGCCGCAAGAAAGCCACAAAGGGCCCAAACGATTCCATAATGTATGCATAATCGGCTCCTGTTTTGGTGATCATACAGCCTAATTCGGCATAACAGTATGCACCTACCATAGAAAAAACACCTGAAGTGACCCATACTACCAAAGAAAGACCGACACTTCCGGTACCTTTTGAAACACCTTTGGGACTGACAAAAATTCCTGATCCTATAATACTGCCAACGATTACTGTGATTCCATTCAAAAGACTCATCTTAGGTTTTAAACAGATAACATTAGAATCCGCCGCTTTCTGACCATCGGGGGAATCTTTTGGAGTCATTGGTATGCTATTGTTTTGGGGAGATTTATCTCCGTCGTCGGCCATTTCGAAGAGCTTGAAGAGGAGTGTGTTTTCTCTCTACAGTTGTGTGTATGATATTCGTTCCCCTGACCGAGAAAGTTCCTCTGGAAGCGATTCGCCCATGCGCTCTAAAAATTTTCAGGTTGGCGGGATTGGAGAATGTCGGTTAAGATCGATCGCCAACGGTTGCCGCCAATAAAGATGCTGAAAAGTTTGAAGTGCTTTAGAAGTTATTAAAAGGAGCGTGTAAACTTTTTGGCGACAAAGGGAGGGGAAAAAAATATTGTCAATTATTTCTTTTCGCTGATTGTTACGTTTAATTTTTTTTTTATTTAAATAAGATCTTGATTTTTTAAAAATTAAAATGAATTTTTTTATTAGTACTTGTAGGTGTAGCATTTATGTAAAGGCTTTCCAAATATCAACTTTCAAAAGAAAGTATTTTTTTATTCGAAAGAAAGGCCTTTTTAAGGAAAAAACATGTGAAAAATATTTAATTTTATTCAGTATTTCATTTAAATTAACTCCCAGTTAAATTTACTAAACTTATTATGCAATAATGAACTTAATAAATGAACTCTATATAACAACTCTCTTAATTCTGTACAAAAAATTGCTATATTAACTATGTTAAAAAACTTATTTTATAACGGAATAAGTTAAGTATCTCAAAGGAATTTTTTAGGGCTACTGTGTGTGAGAGTCTAACTCACAGGAACAGACAGATCACATCACACACACAAATTCATTATTCACAACTTTTAAAGTTAATTTTAATCAGCATCATTACACAAAAGTGAAATTAACAAGTATTATCAATCATGGGACTATATCAAGGGACTAATACAGAGATCGATAGTCGCAGCCTCTAATTACTTTAATAATTCTAACAAAAAAGCATTAAAGTTAAAATTTTAAGATCTCTTTTACCAAATAAATTACTGTTTTCAATGTTTATTTTACTCAGTATGAATAAGTATTTTTTTTATTAAACTACTTTCTAAAACAATCCAAGTTTTATTAAGAGTTTTCTTCTAAAATTTCTTCTTGAAATAAATATACTTATAATATATAGTTTAAAAATATTTGCAAATCGATTAAATTTTTCGTTAAGTCAACAAGTAATAACGCATAAGTAAACAAACTTATCAACCAATAAAAAGAATAAGGGCTATCTGCTTTCAATGACGCGCCCCCCCCCCCCTTTTTTTTTATGAATGTTTAATTTTTAGATGCATGAAAATAAAGCTATCTCAGGATTAAAATTATTCAAAATTTTAGAATTGAATTATATAAATGCTTTATATGACAATAACATTTTACAAAAATATAGATTCCTCAACTTTCTTCTACTTTGAAGAGTATTACATTTATTTTACTCTTAGAAAAGAATAGTTGAAATTTTTATTTTACTCTCGGAGTGATTTTTTCTTCGTCTAGGAAATATTGTCGTTCTTACTAGTATGTTATTAAAACATAGGCAATTTATTTAAGATAATGCACAGATTACAGACACACACACATATATATACCGTAAAATCCGGCGTATAACACGCACCGGTGTATAACGCGCACCTATACTTTTAAGCCGAATTTTTTAATTTTTAGGTATATTCGCCGTATAACGCGCACCCCCTTTTTACGAAGAAATCTGAAATATTAAAATACATTGCTGTTAACTTTTGAAATCATTTATTCGAGGTATTATCCCAGACTTTTGAAAAATAGTATAACTCTACAACTACAATTCTTTTAGTTCGTAAAGTATGTGATTTCTTTTAAATATATATAAACAGTATTTCGCGCGATATATATATAATATATAAGTCTAATTTTTTTATGCTCATCTCTTTTGTTATTTTTAAAGCTATCGTTTTTATACCCGGCGTATAACGCGCACCCTTAAGTTTCAATCTTTTTTGTGTTAAAAGTGCGCGTTATACGCCGGATTTTACGGTATATATATATATATATATAGTTTATTATTTTTAGGTAAAAGTTTATATATATATAATTTTCCTAACATAATCCCAATGATTTTGAAATTGTAATTCTTAACCTCACGTAATGTTGGTAAAATAAGGATCTCAGCTGTTTTCTAAACCTTTCTACCTTGAAAAAATTTATCCATAGAATGTTTCCCCTCACATTTTTTTACTTTTTCTATATAGATAAATTAAAATCTTTTACAAATGAGATTCAACTTGCAAAAATTTCATTAAACCAATTCAAATAATTTTAAAAAAAACCCTCAGAAATATTGTAATTCTAAAAACAATGAATATTTTTTGTACCGTAATGGAAACTTGGACCCCGTGATATGAAGCATATTTTATTATATCATTTTCACATATATATTGCCGCATCAATAAGTTAACGAAATAAAAAAAGTTTAAAAGCGAACCATTTTTCAGTATAAAGTGGTTAATATTTCGTTTAACACAAAATTAAGGGGACTAAAATATTTTTTCTGTTAACCCTTTATCTACCGACGTGGTACTTATAAGTACCACTCACTTTAAAATTACATAGAATAACCATTTTTGCGAATATTCTGACGATACTTAGCAGGATTATACTATGAAATCAACTCTTTCAAGATATATGGCAACACGGGTTCTACGATGAGTATTTTAGTGGGAAGGCGAATAGTTTTATAGCAGAAATTATGTTTTCAGCGGATTGCGAAGGTTATCATTTGTGTCCCTAAAAAATAGTTGATGACAAAATTTTAGTGTCTTATTTTTTTTTGTATGTTAATGAAGGCCTTAGAAAACGATTTGACTATTTATTTTAAGTGAACAGGGTATATAATTAATTTTACAGTTGAATATCTGCAATTAGTTAATTAATTCTAATGGATTTAATTTCCCGAAGTTCAGTGTTTTGTTAATGTATATCCCTTAATTTTCAATGTAGGGATCCAAAAAAAAATATTGCATGGAAAAAACTGCAGTAAATCACAATGCGGTAGATAAAGGGTTAAACGATATTGTAAAAAAGAAAGAAAAAGAACATATTCAACAAAATTAAGTTTATTATACATTTTATTTACATAGATATGTATATATGCACGTATTTAATAAAAATGTACGAAACAAAAATATTTACAAAATCTTAATGAAATTAAATACAAATTTTTCAAGAGTTTTTGAAGAACAAACTTTTTTTGAGTTTTTGGAAAATCTGATATTATTTCTGTGTATTGCCCTTTTAGTATAAAATTGTCAACAAATTGTTCGATGTCGTCCATTTTGTTATTCATTTCACCATTGGAATGTGCATCTAAATAACTGAACATACTTTTCGGGATGTTCCTCATTTCGGATGACGTGGGAACAGGAGCTCCATTATTAATTTCAATTTCGTCGTCGGAATCTGCCTCAAAGATATTTTTTGAACTTTGAACAAACTACAAAATGTCTTTTCCTCTAATAATTGGGGTTGTACACACAGTATCATCATCTACTGTAATGAATTCTTCCGTTGCTACATAGGACAGTCCAATCCGGCAGATGTTTTCCGTATTTTGATCATTCTCAGAAAGGAAATCTTTTCGTGTTAAGCAATTTTTTTTCGTGTTAAAGAGGAAAAGATGCATGAAAAAAAAAAGTATTTTGTCGGCATCGTAGTATTATTTCGTGTTAACCGATATTTCGTCTTAAGCGTTTTCGCGTTAAACGTATTTCATTATATTTAATTAAAAGGTTATTTTTAGTTAATTTTAAATTATTAAAATATCCTTTTTAGTTAAATAAACTGAAATATGAAACTACACTTAAAACTGTAATTTGCATGCAAAGGTGAGAAATTTTGTTGGTATGTTTTTTTAAGAAAATTTTCTAATTTTAAAATGATCTCACACACACACACACTCTAATGAAAATAAGAACATTATGTGTCTGATAGAATTTTTGACCTTTTTAAAAATCCTAATATGATTATTTTACAATAGAGACTTTAGCTATGAGAAATAAATTTACTGAATCATCATAAAAAAAATGAAAATTTGCTGGCATGAAGCATGTAAATGGAAGGCTTTTTTTCTGCAGACTCGATAAATTGAACTGTAACTCGTGTAACTCAAAATTAAAAAGTGCCAAGCTACGAACAAAATATAAAAAGAATTTGTTTTATATTTAATACAATTAGCAAACTTTAATATATAAAACAAGAAAAGCAAAAAAATTAAAGGTGAAATTTAATGACAAATTTAGGGCAAAACTTTTAATGTTAATCAAGAATAAAACATTTCTGCTCTTGAGAATTTCATGAAATGGAGAGGTTAACCAGATCTTTAGACCTGAATCCCATGGAGCATATTTGGGAGACTTAGCAGAGCAGTTGAAGCTTACTTTCCTCCTCCCAGAATATTCTTGGAACTAAGAAGTGCCTTAATAGAGAGGAGAGGTGGAATTTTTATCCCAAAATCTCATAAACAGCCTCACAGTTCGTTCTGAGAATTGCATTGCTCCCTGGCAGCAATATATTTTTTTCATCCAATGAGGCTGCGGATTGGTATTTTTACCAATGCAGACCTAGTACATTCCCAAGGAGCTGGTATCATTCTTTAGTGCGGCCCCATATAATAGATACAAATTCCCGCAAGTAATATTAACGCCCACTTTCCTCCCCAGAGGGAGGCATCTGAGCTCTGACAATGAGAAACTGTACTAGGATTTAGTTTAACCGAGAGCACCCATGCCAAACAGACACTAGGGATCTTTAACATGCAGTATAATCACACGACATGGCTGCTGTCGATTTTCTGCATCATGAAAATCCTTCGACTTGGGCCGGCTCGAACCCGCAACCTTAGGCGTACAAAGCCAGCGACAAACCAACCACGCCACTCAGAAGGCAAAAATTATTAACGGTGAATAGAACCCGAGTCTTCTCGGTGGGAAACGCCTCCTATGACGACTGGGCCACAATTATTACGGAAGAAATGTATAGAGGATATTAAATCCTTCACAAGTGCCATCCATCATTTTCGGACTAGCATGATTCCATGAACATAAATCATGTGTGTGTGTGTGTGTGATCAAGAGTATAAGTATCATTATTTTTTATTATCATCTTTTTTAGTATTTTCATAGCAAACTTTAATTTGTTCAGGAGTTTTGAAAAATCTACAAAGATGTGTTTGTTCTTTAACTTCTGTACACCAGAGTAATTCTGAGTGTTATTGCTTATAATTATTATATTAAATATAGTTTCTACTTATTATTAAAACTTCTCTTATATAAAAAGGCAATAACTTTAGAAAACTTAACCCTTTTTATACTAATTTTTTGGTTAGCATTATACAAATATTCTTGATATATCCTTTTTTCGGAAAGTAATTGTGTTAGTTTTGGAGCAGGTTGTGAGATAGATTTGTTGCAGTAAAGTAAAGGACTTATAACTAACACAGATACTGGTTTGAAGTTCCGTATTTTCTAAGGCTCTCTTCCCAAAACTCTTTTTACATGTATTAGATTCTGCTCCTTAAATCTCAGCGTGGAGTAGATGAAGAAAGTAGGATGCTCAGGTTTCACTCTCATGAATTGACTGCGGCTCATAGTTACGAGATCTGTCAACAATAGCTATTGCGTTGCTTCTATAATGCTACGTTAATAAGCTAATCAGTCAATATGGAAAGTGGAATAATATCTGGGTATACTAAATTAAATTGGCTCTGAGTCCTTTAGCTACACTTTAAATTACCCGTTCTTGACATATTGGCTCTAAAGCAATGGTTAGATATCAGAAAGAAATCCAATGACACATTCCCCTTTTTACTCAAAATCAACTGGCTTCTGAGATGAATTTTGGTCTAGATACGGTTTAAAAAAATTATTATGGTTATTTTAATTTTAGAGGAATTTTATATAGATGTGTCCTCTCTTTCTCTCTCTCTTCCCGTTCGGATATTCTATTGTAGTTTTTTCTCAATTTTCAGGTTTGTGATCAGGCTTTTATTTTCATTATCACAATCAAATATATATCCAATTAATAATAAAATTTAATCTTTTCAATAGAAGTCCTATTTTTCATTGTGTTCATGAGGTTAGAGTAAAATACATTTCTATCGGTAAATATGTTAAATATCCTCAATTTTTAAAATATTTTTTAATAACTTTATACGTGAAAAATTAAAACAATAAAGTGTTTTAAGTTATGCCCAAAATTTTTGGGTCTCAGACATTTAAGTCATGAAATCAACAGAAAATTTTAAAATTAAGTAAAAATATTTTTTTGATACACACAAAAAAAGGGGTGTCTCTTGATTAATTCAAAAAGGCAAAATTAGGCTTTTAAGTTGTATGAAACTAAAGGGATACACGTTGCTTTTACAAAGAAATATTTTTCTTATCTGGTCAGTTCATAAAATTATATTGCACCAAATGCTTCGATAAAAAATAAATAAAAAGCGATAAGTTTTCAAATCTTGAAACTCAAAGCAAAAAAAATCGTGCTGACAAGACATTCTCTGACTATTTGTGAATACACAGGGTGTGGCAGTTCAACGGTTGCAAACTTTCAGGACAGATTGAATACACCTAGACGATGGGAAATCACATAGGAATGCAAAATCGGCGCGGTAGTGACGATACAAAACACAAGAAAGACAGGACAGGTAAAAGAGGAGAAAACATGTTTATTATCCTTAGAACAGCAAAAGTTAAGAAAAAAGAACATTAAAGGGACAATACGGGTGCATGTCGTTAGTATGCAGGATCCGCCAGACGTTCATGTGGGAAATCATGACATGACTGGTGATAGCCCGCATACTGGTACCGGGATTGTTCTGTTACAGATCCAGCCCAGTCTCCTCGTTGTTTGGTGTTCTTACTCTTCCCTCACATTCCTGTGCATCCACGATGAAGGATCCGCTGTTGGACAACCTCTAGTTCAAGCGTGCAAAAAAGGCGTGGCTGGGAGTTCGCCTCCTGGGGAAACGTTAAGTGTACAACCGATGTGTGGCTTGTCCATTGCAATCAGTGGTCCCGTATGCCGAATGCATATCAGCGAGCTCAGCGTTCGTGTAACGTTCTATCCTACTACCACTTTGTCGGTAGGCGAAAGAAGTTTCGATCTTGGCAGCAAAAACCGCTTAAGCGCATGCACCATCATCTGATGCTTCGGTTTACTTAGCGCCATCTATCGCGTACACCAGCCAAAGACTTCCCGGCCTTTTTGCTGTACTAAGAATAATAAACATGTTTTCTCCTCTTATTCTTGTCTTGTCTTTCTTGTGTTTTGTATCTTTATTACCGCGACAGGAAAGCGTTGCTGACTATGCATTCCTGTGTGATTTCCCATCGTCTAGGTCAGTGATTCTCAATCTTTTTTTTGTTGCGGTTCACTTTTAACAACTTCAAAATTTGGTGGCACATTAACAATAAAATAAGTTTAAAAGAACTTTTTACTTATCTGTAATACACACTTCCATCTATCCACGAAAGAGTAAGTTAAATATACCACGAATATCCTTAGTTTATCTCTATAAAATGGCCAAATGATTAGATTTCGGATTTTATTTTTTTCTCAGAGTATAATTAATAATTTTAAAAAAATTTGGCGGCACACTTCAAGAATTTGGCGGAACAGTGATTGAGAATTACTGGTCTAGGTGTAGTCTGTCTGTCCTGAAAGTTTGAATCCGTTGAAATGATGATACTCGCTGTATATATCTGCCATACGATTAAACATATTTATTCCTTTTTAGGAAGACAAGTATATCGAAAAATTTGAGATGCTAACACATTTCCATAGAATTAAGTAAAAGAAACATAAGAAAATAAATACAAGTATTGAGAAAACTGGAGCAATTTATTTCGTCATTTTTTAAAATATTCGCTTTCTATAATAACTTTAAATTATGTCCCTTCAAAGAAAAATGTCAAGTTTTTTTAGCAATATTCATCTAATGAAATTATTTAAATTTTAATGGAAAGTAAGAAGCTGTACGCGCATGGGAGTGTGTGTGTATGTTTTACATTTTTTTAATGTAGTTGTGGTCTAATTTTTTATAAAGTTTCACTTATGTGCTTTCAAGTTTTGAAATTATTCTTCATTTTCTTGTGCCTGAATTATCTGAAAGGAGAAACGTTGTATTAAATTATCATAGTATCTGCTATATTTCTCATGGATAAAACAAAAATATTATTCAATACTGTAAAGGTCTCGATGTTTAAAAAGAGAATAAATTTTTTTTTCAAATTAATGGAATTAGGGTTTAATATGTAAAAAGAGCAGTGCTTAAGAGTTCGAGTAGAAGTATTAAAATATTCGAATACGTTGAAAATGACAAAATTCGATCAAGACAGATATTTTTGTTTTTTACTTTATTGAATAGAAATGTCTTTTGGCTTTACAAAACATACTTTGTTTTGTTTCTACGCTTCCTATAGAGGCCAAGTTACAATCAATTTTATAAAGTTAGAAAAACCGGAAGTGGGTCTTTGATCTACCAGAATTGGGCATTTAAATTGCACAAAATCTATCATGGCGAGTCTGATAACTCAAAATGTTACAAATGTATTTCTATAAAACTTTTTGAACCTGATATTTATGTTATTTTCTAGAGAATGTACTAAAATATTTCTTATGTATGAATACTTTTTGAGTTATGGCTTATTATTTAAATAATGGTCTCATAAAGAATGTCACATTTCTTATAATGTTGACTCGATCTGCTCTAAAATTTTCAAATTTTAATAAAACATTAAAATTTTAGTACATTGTCCAGATAAATGTATCTAATTTGTTTGGGTAATACTTTTACTAAAATATATTACTTTTTTCTCTAATTGGTTTGAAGTTTTTCAAAAATATTGCTGAAAATTCACTTATAATTGTGATTTTCGTAAAATTTAGGCAATTTATTGTAAATACTGTTGGCTAAATATTAGTATTTATTGGTATTGAGACCTAAAAAGCATTTATATTGTTTAAATATGCTATTTTGTAAAAAGTACTCCGAAAGTTGGGATATAGTCGTTCTATGGCGACCATATCTTTGGTTGTCAGCGTGAATTAGAGGTGTGGGGTTCTCGAAATGAATCGACATTTTAGAATTCTTAATATGACTTTATTAAGAGTTTAACTTAAATTTCTAATATATTGGACAAACTTATATTAAGTGAGAATAAACCAAACACGTAGCCGTAGCTAAAACGGATCGCGCAACTTGGATCACTTATCTAAATAATTATATTATCCGCCTACTTCCAATTCTAATAATATTACGAGTTCTGATATCAAATAATCTGTCCTACCTTGAATCACGCAACGGTTCAATCACTTTCAGAGATACTGTTAGGCACGCGTGCAATAGTATGCACCTTGTAGTAATGGCTAGGAATCCGTGAATCTTTGGTAGGCCGTCAAATTACACTTCTATCTTTTTCAAACAGAACTTTCTCAAAATTGCCATCCCGCTTACTAAAACTAATGTTCTTTTAAAGGCTATCTTATTTGCATCTACAATTGCATTTCACTTCTTGGATTTGGGTTGGAAAAGATTTGCCATTAATCTTGGCCGTCAAAGAACCCAGAGGTTATGTTACAGAAAAGACGCGTGAGCCCGTCACAAAGTGTTCGGATACGTTAAACTAAGATCATCTAACTCAGATTAAACTCAGAAAAGCGTATAAAGAGGTAAATATACCACCTTTATTTAACTGATTAAAGTCACAGGATTTAAATTTGGATCTAAATTATTCGTAAATCGCAAATTGAGGTAAAGAGAATAACTAAAGAATTTAAGCAAATAGTAATATTATACAACTGAAATAAGTTCGCTGGGCAATAAATTCTTATAATTCTGAAAGTATTAAATTCAAAGATAAATCGACATAACAGAGCTACAATGGTTCATGGTGATAATCCTCAATTTAAAAAGTAATTCTCTCCCTGGATCACTTCTAAAAATCCTTCATGAAGTATGAAAAAAAAATGTAGTTCATTTTTGTTCTTTGAGTAAACAACATCAGGAAATGAAAGTTGACACATTGGATAGATGGATTGATTATTGATGTCGCATTGAGATTCAACACAGTACGTAATACAAATTTAGAAAATTGTTTACTTTAATAATAAGTACATTATTGTGATCATGATGAGATGATAATTTTGAGGTGCAAATAAGCATATAGAGAAAAAAAAGTAAGATAGAAAGATTTTCTATGAGTCTTGTTCTTTTATAATACGTATACACAATTTCAAGCAATGCAAAAATACGCACATTATTACATCATTTTCAACTAAACACAATTAAACCACTTTACGTGTGTGTGTATCTAGCTATTATATTAGCTCTTCTAACCATAAAAAATTTTCAGAGTATGGAGCAAAATAACTTCAGATTCCTCAATATTTGAAGTTATTGTCTGCCTTTAAAACAGTAGATAATTTGAACATAAAAGTTTTAACTACTTCCAATATGAAGTCCAATATGTTGCTGCTAAAATATCTGAAACAGTCAGAATGTTAATATATATGATAAAAAGCAATCATACACATGCAAAATAAATAATAAGCAAACAACGGTTATTTCAAATTTATTATCCTAAGCGCTTCCTTTATTTTCGAAGTAGTAAAATTCGTCTTTTTTCACTGGAAATAATTTTATTTGGTTTGAATGAACATCGCGCTAGAAGTAACATAAAAACTTTTAGTGACAAATGTAAACCCTATTCCATTTTAAATGCAACAGCTCCATTTTTTGCCCACAATAGGTTTTCAGTGGAATCAAAGTTCGAGTTGAACGTTGCCTGTTAAGTAGCTCGAGACCTGAATCCTGGACTACCAAGGTCCTTCTTAGAAAGGAAATGACTGTCCTGTTGTTTACAGTAGAAATTACATCGTCAAAAAAGAAAAAAGAACCGTAAATTTTGTATAAAAATAAGAAAGAAGGAAACAACATACATACATAGAAAATACACATACCACTTAAGATCTATCGACATTAAAGTAGCCATTACTATAACCACGCTATTGCATAATGAATGAAGTCATTCATCTCTATTCAAGCCCGAAGAAGAATTTGCATTCAACTAGATATCAAGATCTAAAAAAATTCTTTTTCTTTTCCTTAGACTCTTTTTAAATCTAAAGAAAATTTCTGCTTTTTCTTTGCTGAGCAAAATGCGTTCGGATAAAAATACCATTCATAGAGATTTTAAGGCAAAACATTCTAAGAATTCACTTTTTTGGAAAGTACATGCCTTCACTCTTGTTACTGTTTACTAGTAGAAGTTTTTTTTTATTCTCGAGAACATGAGCAAAACTAACAATACTTCACTTTTATAAATTTGAGCACTAAGGTATTTAGAGTCATAAAAAGTGCTTGTTTTATTTGAAAATGAAAAGTAAAATGACTGTGGAAGACTGTTAAGAAATGCTCCAAACATTTTATTGAGAAATTAAAAAAAACAGATATATATACCGTATTTACTCGAATCTAAGCCACCATCGATTCTAAGCCACACCCCAAATTCTCTACACGTTTTTGAGAGAAAAAAAAAAGAAATTGTGTAAAAGAGATTCATCGATATCCAATATTTAAGAAATTTAAAAAAATTTTAATGAGAAAAATAATAAGAAATTGATAATTAGAGTTTATTTTATCAATATTATAAAAACATTCAAACTTATCTATGAACCTATAATTACTTTAATCATCAGTATCATGTTTCGAAAATGATTTATCACAAGAATTGATGTCTGGCGTCGCCATTTTCCAACACAGTGTCGTCTTCCCTGCCATCCAATGCATTTATTATGCAAATTTTTTTTTAAAGAATATATTATAGAAGAATGTAAAAGAATTATTAAAAGCTGTTGAACATTTACAAGCAAAAATTATATCATTTTGTTTACGTCATCGACGTTTATCTGTTTCATCCGTGTCCAATTTTCAGTGGCCGCCTCTCTGTTTCCGCTTTTGTCTGCATATATAATTGCCTCCCTTTTCATACTTGCATCGTAGTGAACTATTACCGATATCTCTGATGTTTAGGTGATTAAAAAAAAGTGTATACAAAAAAAACAAAAAAAAAACCCTAAATACAAGCAGACAACGATGTTTAGGATACATTGAATATCGGAGATAAACTGTGGAATGGAATAAGTCATCGATATAAGTGGCCAGAATAGACGGTTACATTTTTTTCTTTTGAAAGGGGAGGAAATTCAATTTCCCTTATCCAACAAATAATTTGCCTTCGATTCTAAGCCGCACCTGATTTTCAGTGGCGTTAACACTGGAAAACAGCGCGGTTTAGATTCGAGTAAATGCGGTTTATATACACAGGTGTCCCAAATGAAGAAAACTTGCATAGTTTGTCAAATTTTATGAAAAGATTTGAACGAAATGTAAAAATACTGCTTCAAAACAAAGATGTTTATATTGTGTGTCAAATACGTAAACATACACGTGTGTGGGATCAGAGCTAGAGGACTAACAAGATTTATAATCGCGTGTGCCAAAATACCTATTTCGTTCGCCAGCACACCTCACCGAATTTCTCGGTGTTTTTTGCAACAATCGATTAAATTAAAATTTGAACAGTAAAAAAGAGTAACCACCAATGTTTAGATCAGGGGTGTCCAACACGCGGCCCGCGGGCCGCATGTGGTCCGACAGTACTTAAGTTGCGGCCCACCGACTCTTTTTAAAAATATTTTAAACATCAGGTTTTTAAAGTTTTTTCATTTTGAAATTTCTTTGAGAGAAGAAATTTATAAATATATATAAATCTACAATGTATTTGCTTGTTACCTACTCTTGTTTTAAAATAAATCCTTTTTGATAGTAGAAATGTCCTTCAGATTAAAATAGATTTATATTTTATCAAACAGTTACATTTGATTTTACTATAATAAATTGCTTTTTCAATAAATTCCGAATTGCATTATGCATAACCTTTACTATGGATGGTACATGATTCTCTCTCTCTGTGTGCGACTTTTATTTCTAATCCTCCTTTTCTGTTTGGAGTGCCCAAAAAGCAAATTTTAACAATGAGTAATGAAAGATCAATTCATAAGGAGCACCTTAATTTTCAGGAAAATGGCAACTGTAATATTTAAAACATTATTTGATTATTGTATTATTATATTATATAAACATTTTTTTTCTATATATGTATACATGAAAAATAATGAAAACAATAATAATAATTCATTCTGTATTAAATTTTCACTCCAATAAATGTTTTCTGTTTCCTAATCTGATATAAAGGTACATAATTTTATTTGCGGCCCGCGAGAGATTATAATGTTTTTCCGAAGTGGCCGGCAAGGTCATTTGGGTTGGACACCCCTGGTTTAGATGATAAAAAGAGGTGGCGATTTCTGGGTAGTCTAGAAACAAGGCAGTCTCAAATCCAGATTTGTAGAGAATTCAGTTTAACACCTAGCGTTGTGTTCAAATTATAGAAACAGTTTCAGGATATCCAATCGATCGAGAGAATGCCTGGGCAAGTGTTCGAAGAGCCACGATGGCCAGAGAAGATCACCATTTGTCCATTATAGCTGCCATTTAAAATGTTGTCCACTATTCCGTTTAAAATGGTGCAGGGATCAACGGGCAATCGTTCTCTTCACTGATGAGTCTCGGTTCACCCGAACCAATGATCCTTGCCGTATTTTCATATGGAGAGAACCAGGGACATACCTGTCCTTCAATGTCCGAGAAATCGACTATTATGGCAGCAGTGGCTTGATGGTCTGGTCAGGGATCACGTTGGATGGCCGCATGCACATCTATAACTTTGAAAGAGGCACTGTGATTGTTGTGAGGTACACAGATGTGGTCTTGGAGCCCTATGTTCAACTTTTCAGGGGCACGGCCTTGATTTTATTTTAATGGATTATAACACGAATTCACATGGAGCTCATCTGGTCAACGAATTACTGGAAAGTGAGGATATTCGCCGGATGGATAGGCCAGTCAGATTTCCAGACCTCATTCTTATAGGGCATGCCTTTGACGCTTTGGGGAGAGTATAACTGTTGAATTCTCTCTTATTTATTTACATTATATAGATCCTGCTGCCATTGAGGACTTGTGTATCAATGCCCTATGTCTTTTCAAAATTCTACGGGTGCGGTCACTAATTTTTTTGGAGGGGGGGGGGGGGGGCCGCTGGGTGGGTGTGTCTGTGGTTTCACTACCTCGACCTTTTTACTTCCCAATTACATCACTTACAGTGTATTTTGGTTTATGTAGTACGTTCGAAATTTCAAGACCTGATTCATCACAAAGGAGGCATCCCACTATAATGCCACGATGAAAGCCACTATGTTCCTTTGATTTACTCATTGTCTCACAAACATAAAAATATGACCTGACAAACAACTACCAACACTTTAATACCTTTCAGTTATACTTCAAATTACGTCTCACTTGCTATAGTTCCCCTTCTTCAGTGGTGATGTATGTTCCTATATATTGATTTACGAATATTGCTGTTCCACAACGTAACTTAAATAATGCTAAAATTAAAAGCATCTATCTTATCAAAAATATTGCTATTTAACTTATGGTCTGTAATGTGTAAATTTGTATTCAGGTATTCTGTTGTGTAAGTTGGTTAACGTTAGTTTTTGCAAGGCTTAATTAAACAAGACAAAGAGAAATATTAGGTATAATTCATTATTTTTACTAAAGACCATAAGATAAAAAAAAGTCCTTATTATTAATATATTGATTTTTATAAAAATGTATATATAAATTAACCCTTTATAAGGTTATAGGAAGTACACTTCCCTACAACTTCATTAATTTTTAAATGTTAATATGGGGAGCTATTTTCCCACCTATATTCTGTGCTACTAGCACTTCGGCAACCATGACCAATGATTTCTGGATTTGCAAGTCGTAAACACAAAAGACGACTTGTAAGTTTCCTGAGCAACAAGAAAACTGTTCCAGAGGACGTACGATTGACTAAAGTTGGTGACCATATGCTACCATTACAAAAAAACATATAGACATAGTCGTTTTAAGCACTAAAGCACAAGAGAAGAGAACAAAATACGTTTGTACAGCTTACAATGTTCCATTATGTGTCGATACCTGTTTTCTGAAATTTCATAGGAAGAAATGTGTATCAATTTTTAAATTTTTTATTACAAATTATACCTAATTTATAACTTTTTTTTGTAGATTGTAGTATTTTCAAATTATATTTTATAAATATTATGTAATGCGATATAAAAAGAAATGCAAAACATAAGATATCTTACTTTGAATAACTCCCAGTAGGAGGTTGGAAACACACTTCCCACCAAAAAAATGGTCTTAAAAATGAAAATTCATTTTAAGTAATAAGCTAAATGAATTTCTTTTTATAAATCGGTCATAATCCCACATTTACATTTCTTATTGAAAAGTATAAAACAAAATGTGAATACTTGCATTTGATATCTAAAAGTAAAAAACAAACGTTACAAAAAAAGTAATAAATTTTTCTTGTGTTCCCCCAGAGAATTTTGAATTAAAATAAAGAAAAAAAAATCTAAGGAAATTCAAATGTGCTTATTGACGTGTAAAAGTAAATGTCAAATGACAACAACGCATTTTTTTTAACATATTTAATCAATATCCAGTGCCTTATTTTCCTTAAATTAGAATACAAACGCTACAGCCTAAATATTAATTAATAATACAGACGCTAAATACTAATTAATAATACATCATTCAAAAAGACACATTTCTTTATTTCAGTATTAAAGCATTGAAAAAAGTTTGTTACAAAAAGTTTATGTGCAAATTATATATAGAATATCCCAAAATTCCAGCAAGAAGTAATTTTCATAAGAAAACACAGAATTATAATTAAAAATTGAATTTTTTTATTGATTCAAAAAATATACAGTATAGGATTATATATGGAATACTATATAGGATATAGCTACGATTTTTCTGGCCCAATATTCTTTAGTTGAAAGCTTCGATGTCCGTTTTACATAACTGTGGCTGTTTTACATTCATACAGGGCTCACAGTTTTCTTCTTTAAAGTGTGAATGAACGTAGGCTTGTTGATATATGAACCCTACACTTCAATAATCCATAAGATAAAAACTCAACGGCGTTACATTACGAGACCAATTGGCGACCAATTCTGACCATCAAAACGAGAAATTACTCTACCAGTAAGTTTTAAAATATTATTCAACAATGGAAACACATTGCTCTTTCGTATATTGCTCCAGTTTTAATAACCCTAAACTGTCATCTGTCACATTGTCTTTTTTTTTTTTTTCATTGCCAATACTTAACCACACAAATGGTACCAAATTCAAATATTGCGTGAGTTTTGGGACACCCTTTATATATAAAAGGAATAACATATTTTTTATTACTCTTGTAATTATTCGTACCTTAAAAACTGATCAATGATTTCACATAACATTTTTTAGAAGTTTTATTTATAAAGCTCAAAGAATAAAAACCGGCATTTTTTCTGAGCACAATGGTTATAAATCAAACTGTAATGCATTGAAATATTCGAAAGGGAATTATTTTAAAACATTTATTTTGCTTAAATAACTTAAACAGTTTCTTTGCTATAATAGATAAAACCTTAACTAATAGAAAATATGTAGAATTTCTAAAATGTCAACGAAAACAACAGGCAAAATTAAATGCAGCCAAAACATTTAGCCGTAGTAATAATTATTGAGCTCAAATTTGAAGAAACCGAAGGATAAAGACGAAATAGCTTGAAAACGAAAAATTAGAGAAATTTAAAACACAAGTATAAGATGGTAAAAATAGTATTCAAAGAAAATTTGACAAACTAATGTTTTAACCAACTTCTTAGTCTTAGAAGAAATTAACAAGTAAGTTTTATTTATAATAACAGGAAGTTTTTATAAAGTTCTTTTAAAAGATGTCGAGCTCGGGCAAATACCACAGTATTCTGAAAGAAATTAAAGATACAGCTAGGAATGTGTGTGGAATATAATGCATTAATACTTTTCAAAAGTTTGGTCGCAAGAAATCAACTATGAAGTAATATTTCATTTAAATCTAAAAAAATGATAAGAGAGAGAATTTAAGAAAATTATGTATTCTAAAAACTGCTATATCATTTACCACAAAATATCAAAATGTATCACACATCCATTTATCTCTCTTTTTTAAAAAAAAATTTCTTAACGTTTTTGGAATAGGCAAAAACATACAATCCGTACTCTGCAGTGCTTTCTGTCAAATAAAAACGAGAAAATATTACGATATTTATTTGTATAAACACAGTTGAAGGGACGAAATATATTAATATGGAGCTTCATTGAGACTTCTGAATGCATATTTGTATATTCGATACTAAGATCATCACATTAATGACATTTGATGAAATAAACATGGGGATGAAAGAAAATCAAACTTTCAATTTACCACGAACCTGCATAAAATATGCAGCGCTTTAAAGAAAGATGATTAGATTTCCATATAACATTTATAAGATATCCGAGCACACATTATTATTGAAAGAAAACATGAAACACACGCACATTCTGTTGAGAAAATGGAAGAATACTGTTACGTTGATCGGGGGTTCGAGGATTTTATGCAAATCAGTCTCAAAAAACAAGACAGTTCTTTAAGAGCGATGAGAATTTATTGTAGAAAATCCAATCCTTTAAATACAGGATTCAGCAGCAATATTCACAAAATAAGAGAGTCTCAGAAGGTCTTCACACCTTCACAGCAGCACTCAGACACAATATTATCAGTGTCTAAAATACACGTATATAAAAGATTATTCACAAGCAATCGCTCTTTCAACAGTTGAAGTAACCACTATTCGCTTTAACAATCTGAGCAATACTAACTGATCGCTAGTCAAAAGTCAAAACCAGACTGACTTTCGGCGAGCTTTCTCTATTTATATCCCTCGCGGATAATTCGAGAAAAGACCCGCTTGCGTCACAGGTCTTGAAATTAGTGGATTTCTCTACCAATTTCTAGAAGAATCCAGAGGGTCCCGAACTCGCCAACATGATTGCCAAAGTCGCCAACTTGAGTCTATCGCCAAGATTTCGCCAAGTTCCCATTGAATCACCATCATAACGTAAGGGGGTGGCGTTGCTTGTGAATAAAACAATTTTAGCGTAAATTAAATCTAATTTAGAGTAAGACAAAGGCATTACACATCCAAATACAAATTATTTACACAATTTTACACAAAATTCGTAACAATACAAAACACTGCATGAGGCTCTTATTAAGAAGTGCTAAGTCAGAAATATTCACTGCATTGAGAAAAACCAAGAATTACGTAATTGTAAATATACGTAATAAGAGTAATCTATAATGTGTGTGTGAAATATGTATTTATTTATTTATGTATACACAATTGTACTATATGCTTGAATAATTAATTTAGTAGAATACTGAATTTTTTGCAGGATTCTCACAATATTTCTGTATGCAATAGATTCCGTTTTATAGGAAGCACAACAGCAATTGGCGAATGATTTTGTAATTTTGAGTCATGTGATCAAGTAAAAATAACGATACCTGAACTGGACACTATTCCAACATGAGGGCTTCAAGCCTTTTTTGATCAGGCATGCATCTCAGCCATACTATACGGAGGCTATATTTAGGGCATCAGGATTCGAACCCATGACTCAACTACAACAACGCTAACCAGTAGCGTGTTACCATGGCCCCTCGGCTACCGGGGCCGTACTTCTGTAAACGATCACACAGAACATACATACACAATTATGTACTATCAAGTTAATGTTTATCAAAGGGGATTTCATGATAGACCTTGCTGTTTTGAATCATTATTGGATGAAAAGGATGATATAGCATGGATGATCCTTTCTCCATAGCTCAAAATGATGCTCTTTTGTTAAACCATGTTTTGTATCCCCAAAACCTTTTAGCCACTATTTCACTACTTTTATTTGAAAGCTAATGTAATATCTTAAAGGAGTTTTTTTTTAATTATTTTTGTGTTACAATTTTTGAAGAGTCGACACAACTAATTTAAAATTTTTCTGGCTCAGCTCTTTCCTTAATCTAAAAGGTTAAACAATTGTTCTTTATAGAGACCCAACAACGAAATTCTAAATAATCATTATAAATCATCTGGGTGGCTAATGTAAGAACAATGCAAACTTTTTCGATTTTGAAAACACTTACACAATAACGAGTATGGAAAATTCATTGAAGTAGATATTAAATCTTGTCTTTGATTCATGAGATATTTTTATTGATTTTATTATTTTAAAAGGACATGGTATGATTTACACAATTTTTTTTTTAATTTAATGGTTTTTATAGGTTTTTTTCATTGCCTAATATGAGTATGTATGATCTAAAACAGATTTTGTGCCTGAAATTTCATAAAAAGCTAACCATTTAATTTTTTAAGGGAAAAACTTGAAACTTATGAAGTGATTTTAAAATGCTACTCCTACTACAAAAATTGACGTACATATATGAAATTTGATTTACAAGTGCGTTATACTATGTATAACAAAAATTGATATAAGTTTTGTGATAACATGATTGGTATTCATGCAGTACTTCTTTTTATGAATGCTTACTGAAAATTCCTTAAAAAATGTGTAAATTCTAACTTCAATTATTTTTTAAAAAATAAATAATGCTTTGATTGAGAAATGCAAACCAACTTTTGTTCCATGTACTATTAGCAACACAAGTGAAAAAAATTTCCAAATATTAAGTACAAAAGAAAGAAAGCCTTAGGATTTTAAATGAAGACGTACTAGTTATTTAATATCTTTTTGAGATAAGTCAGTTTGAAGTTTTGATTTGCCATTGTGCAATGTGAATAAAAACAAACGTAAAAGTTATAACTCTGCGTTTTTGAAACTTAGAGCTTTCGAGTTTTGTAAGTTTGTAGAAAAGTATATAAAAAATAATTTAGACCAAAAAAAATTATATTTGATTTTTTGACGGATTTTTGTCAATTGAATCATATTGTGTCCCCTTAAATGAAAATAACTTTATTTGTGGACCTTTATTCACACAAATTAAAAAAGAATAAAGCCTTCAATTGGTTAAACAAAAATTATGAGAGGAAAAGAAACAGTTATATTTATCGATTGCTATATATGGTTTTAATAGTGCATTTATTGATCCCGCAGATAGAACTTGTTTTTGACAGAAGCGCGCTTTTAACCTTAAAAAGTGGTAAATAGATCTTAAATTACCCTTAATGATCAGAATTTTTTTTAAAAAACAATGTCTTGACCTTGTATGCCTTTATACATTTTTCCTTTCTTTAAATAAAAAAAAATTTAGAAATGAAACTCAAATTGTTGCTCTAGATACACGTATATTACTGTGTCCTCTACATAGATTTACAAATAACAGGTACACACATACAACAAAGATATCAACACTTTGAATCTTAAAGAAATTATCTGAAATTCTTTGCAGGTATTTCTCTTTCATTAGGTTTTTTCTTGTTAAATATTAAATAGCTTTTTAATTATAAAATATTGGATAGCCGTGTTAATTTTTTTTTCTTCGAAGAGTATGTATAAATTATTGTTAAGTGAAAAAAGAAATATAAAATGTATAATGAAACATATATCATTTTTTTGTAAATGTATTTTAATTTCTTAAAAAAAACTCGTCATGAAAAAAAATGAATACTGTTGGTAATGATAGTACATAAATGGGTTTCTTTGCATAAATTCTTCTTGAAAAAAATAATAATAATGATAATTTTTATGCAAAGCGCTTTAGAGTGCATTTGGTAACATATTCTTTCCCCATCATTCACTTCTTGTACCACTTTTCATCAATATCGGATGTCAAGGAAACATTACTCTTAATTCAGCATATTTAGGTAGCAAGAAATTACGAGAAAAGTATTTTTCGCCAGCAGGAAGTCACTTCTAGCAAAAAAACTAACACTTTTGTCATTA
>BMAV01025789.1:460475-479564 GCA_019973955.1 Trichonephila inaurata madagascariensis
GGGGGGTCATTTAAAAAAAATTCAATGCATTTAAAATTGAACAGTTTTTACAACCAAGTTATTAAGAGTATTATATTAGACTTATCATATATATGTTGGAGGGAAAATAACATTTAATTTGTGGGTATGCACAGATAATTTTCTTATTCTGCATTAAAAACGAAGATTATAACTTATTTTACATAAATGAAGAGCTGTTTTAAACAGAAGAAATAAAGTAATGATACGTCTAATGATATCATAAAATAAAAAATTTTAGTGATAATATTGCATTCTACAAATTTTGATCCTCATTAAACTTTAGACCAAAGTATTTTATTTTCAAACAATATATATTTTAGAGTAACAAAAAGGATAATAACCTTCAAATACATATTATGATATAAAAGATAGACAAAACAATAAAATTCTCAAGAACAATAATTATTTTTACAGAACATTTCACTTTAATAACTACAGATATTCAAATCAACAATAAAATTTATACAATACTGTTTAAATATAAAAGTCAATTAGAAAAATTCAGTACAAAAAAACAAAAAAAACCCGACTAGCTTATGATTAATATATTTATAGTTTTTTTAAAGTAACTAATCGCATAATTTTTTTCTTTTGGCTTAATTTATAACAATACAGTTCCTGTATATTCCTTCCTTTTTTGGTTTATAAACTAGATTGATATTTCAAATAATTGATATGCCTAATTTTAGTGCTTTTTTTCCATAAGCACTTAAAAGCTTTAGGACGCTTTATAACAAATGTGTTAAAAGGAATTTTTTTTTTTAAAAAAAATTACACTATGGAAAATTTTTTGTTAAGTGAAAAATTTGTTGAATTTTAACAAATTATTGCTTGTAAGTTTACATACATTGCTATTCAAATTGCTTAAGATTGTTATTTTGGGCTTATGAATATACTATAATTCTACAATTTGTATAACTTTCAGTATATTGCAAGTGGCAGTATCAAGAAGAACCAAAAGTTCCAGGAAATTTTTGCTCTATATAAGAGAACTTTATTATAGATAAAATATTAGTACTATAAAAAAAATTACTATAAAACCAATACAGTAACTAAAACACACATGAACTGCCTAAGAAAAAAAATTTATGGAAAAAATAATAAAGCACATCAACACAAGTAATTTCCTTTGAATTTTGCTTTTAAGCACATTTAAAAAATTAGTATTAAGTATCAATTTGACATTCTTATAATAAGTATGTAAAATTTTATCAAATAATTTCGAATCAATATTGTGTATCATAATATAATGAATAAAATGTCATTTAAAAATTAAACCTAAAATTGGTAGCTCTGACACCACTTAAATTTCTATTGCTTTATACATGATTTCTTTGGAATAAACAATAAAGCCTCAGTAATATGCTGAATTTTTTAAGAAGCTAGATACACATAAATTTGCCAACACACATTAACACTCAGCATTTTTTTTTCTTCTTATTCTAATGTACTACTCAATATAAAGTTTCATACAGTAAAAAAAAGTTACACATTTACAGGAAACATTCAATATGATGCACACCATGTTTCTACAAGTTAATTCAGAAAAAGGCTTTAGAGAAGCAAAATTTCAAAGCTTTTTAAGCTATCAAACTTTGTAAAGGTTATTTTAACCAGTTAAATGTGGTGCTCCAGTTTGAGAGTGCACAATTGTGTGTGTCATGAAAATCAAGCAATGACAAGTATACTCGTCAATCAAAGAGTAAATTGTGCTGTTAAAATATTGGATAAAAAAAATGGATTTAATTTATAAAATTATACTCATACTATGGGGAGGCTGTGTACGGGGCTATAAAGCAATTTAGCTTGGTCGTGGGTTCCTGAGACTGATGGTCTTTCCGGACCTTAAGTTTTTATGGATATCTATGAATTTTAGAGACCATCAAAATTCTTGGACTGAAACCTACACACACAGATTTACTTCCTCCTTTGCTGACAAGGTATTTTCTACTTGTCTTGACGCTGAGGAAGTTCTGAAGGTGCTGTAGCGTTGATCATAGCCTTAACACAAACCTTCCTTTTCCCACCTCAATAAAAAAAAAAAACTGTTCTTTAGTTAGCACGGCATTGGGCTCTAATGTCAGCACATGGTTCTAACATCAAACAATTGGCATTTACACCTCTTGATAGCTAGGTAACTTCGGGCGAACAGCTATCAATGGGCTCAGCTCCTGGTCGGCATCGCGCATTTGACCCATGGCTGACCATACCTGAAGGAACCCTATTTCAATCAACTTTCCGACTTTTGCTCTTGCCCTTTTTATGCTAACATCTAATAAATATTATCATTGCACATAAATAAATTCGTTATGCGAACTTATAACAAACTTCAGTCAGTGCATTACAGGGACGCATGAATCATCTTAAATTTTTCCTACTTTTTATTTATTTGTTTTACTACAGATTGGCCTGAAAATATTTTAAACATCTTGAAATTTGAGAATATTTTGTTTGTCTCAAAAATTACAATTTAAATAGCCAATGGTCACTACTTTTTACACATGACGAGTATACTTGTCAATACACAAAATTCTGCAACTTCTCCATGACGAGTATACTCGTCAATCACAGTTAACTGGTTAAGAATAAAAACAAAAATCTAATTGCAATAATATATGGAAGAGTCAAGATTGGAAAGAATACTTTTCTCGTTTTTTTTTAAAACTTTTTAATGCAGGCACTAATAAGTGCTCTATACCAATTTAATTACTGTAATATATGTTAAATAACAGCTTACAAGATGCTTGTTTTTAATCTGAATTATAGTTTGATTTAATAAAATTCATAAAGAAAATATTCAATTTACACATACATAAAAAATATTCATGTTAAACATTTTTCATTACAGATATAATTTAAATATGATTTCAATTAAATCCTTGTTTCATTACATAGAAATTAGTTATGCTTGTACTACATATGAACTATGAAACACGTTCATTTACATAAAAATCACATTTATCTAGATAAGACATATAGTTAAACATTTATAACAAATAATAAGTGTGTGTTATATAAATTAAAATAATTCTTTAAATTTTAGTCATTATGCATACAAGCTAGTATTGTATAGCTCAAATAAGGATTTTCAAATAAAATTAAACATGGATAGAAGGGATCACATGAAAAAAGGTACAATACATTATTTCAGTCTAAATAGATTTTATCACAAATTTACAAAATTAATCATATAAGATAGAAAATAACTCCCACACTGTCATTTTCCCCCCAAATCTGTTTATTTATAAAAATTGAAATAGAGGTTTCAGAAAATCCCTATTCAGCCCACACTATTTTAAAACTTTTATTCTGACAATTTAAGAAACTTATTTTTAAAGTTAATTTTAAATTATTAAATTGAAGTTGTAAAAGTTATTTTATCTATAAATAGAAGTAATGAAAAATATAAAATAAACTAATGAAAATATTTTTTTTTTTACTTATGAACTATCACATCTTTCTAAACCACAATATAACATTGACATACACTGAGAAACATTATGATATAAAGTACAATGAAACACACACAACTCACAAAAATTTCAATTATTGCTCTGAAAAATGAGCTACTAAATGTAAATTTATAATGACTAGATTAAATAAACTATACACAAATCAAAAGGTTTAATGAAAAATATACAGTGATTATATTTTGGCACTTTCATTCCACAAACAGAAGATTACATTGCAAATTAGATATTAGGACAATATGATCCTGAATTTTATCACATAATGGAAATCATTTAAAACTTGAAAAGTATAAAATATAGTGCCATAGAATCAGAAATACATTACATTACATTATAAAAAAATAATCGTAATCTACATTCTGTATAACAGTACCTTTTTCTAAAAACATCTTACAATACAAATGTTGCATATTTTCTGTATCACTCTTTTATTTTAGAACATATTTTTAAAATAAAAAGGTTTTTAAGACCATTTGAAATTTTGAAATACGACCAACTAAAAAAAATGCAAAAATATTTGGTTTGTGAATAAATAACACATAAGAAGTACATTAAGATTATTGATGGATGAAAGTAATGAATTCTATAGAATGCAGAAAAATAAATTTGGTTTAAGAAGGATTACTACACTGACCTAAACGTAAAAATTCATGAAATATTTATGACAGCAAATAAAAACACAAGATACATCAAAAGAAAAATATTAAAATAATTATATGATTAAATATTTGCTAAACATAAAAAGGTTAACATATTTACGATTAAACCAACCTGAAAAAAGATGCTATAATGTTAAAAATTTAATCATCCACTCAATATTATAATTATTATTACTCATACATTAATTGTTTTTAAACAATGAATGATGTTAATGATAAATGTACTTTTGTGGGTATTTTTCTTTGTTTATCACACACAAATAAAACTAACAATACAATGTATAAAATTTCTTAATAAAATAACTTTTTGTCTGAAAATTCGTAGAATTTGACTTTAGATGTTACTGATATGATGGTTTATTCTTCAGGAAATCAGGTACAATATTTGTCAGAGGGAAAAGTAACAAATAGTTTCAAAAGAAATAGGAAGACACCAGATTAATACTTCATCACATATAATTTATCAAAAGATTAACAAAATCTGCCCTTCCACAGATTTCTTGAAATATCCATAATTTCAAAGCTTTGTTTTTCAAAAGTATTACACATATAATATAAGAGCTGAGAAACTTCTCATTTAAATTTAAGATTTTCTACCTCAATACACATGATTTAACACAAAGATGTCTGTAGATCTAAATTTTCTTTAAGAAAAACTGCAAATAAGAATTACACAGGGAAAAGTTAATTTCAAAATGAAAAAAAATACAAGTATAATATTCATATATATTGTAATGCCATAAAACACAGCTAATAAAAATTTGATTTTATTAAAGAATTATATGCAAATTAGAGAAAAGTATTAAAATATTTGATTATGATATGTGGATTTTAATATAGCATCATAAGTTTTTTTTATAAAGTATTACCCTTAATTTTGAATAAAAAGATTCTCCTCACATGTGCAAGCATTGTACAACTTCAAAATTTCATGAAAAAATAACGAGCACACTGAAATTTATTAAGATTATTTTGATTGAAATTCTTTACATGAGAGATATTTGACGATGCATGATAGAAAATTGTTATGCATGCAATGAGATGCACTAATGTATACTGATCAATAAAAAAGTAATAGCTATTAATTTGCTTGTGCAAAAGCAGAATGTGTGATTCAGGAAAAGGTCAGCACAAATATAGCATTGGTATTGTACCATATCTGTCTACATCATTACAGATACCTCCATCACAACAATAAATTACATTAAAAAAAAGGTAAAAACGAACATAGGAAATATTTACATGACTGAGCTTTAAAAAAAGATGAATTAAAACTATTTTCGTTTGGAAAAGTAATTATAAATATAAAATTATATTAAGAGTGGAAATGAGTAAAAATTATCTTAGCACTATTATTTCAGTGCCTAATGATATAGTTGAGATCAACAAGGAATGTGTGTTTTAAATTTTATAAAAAATATCCAGATTAAAAATTACTTTTAAATTCAGAAACAAATTCCTTTATAAATGTTAACAATTCAAAGACAATAAAAATGATGCAACATAACATACCATAGCCTATATAATCAAAAACTTGAACTCAGTTGAATAGGGTTAAGTCAAGCTACAGCAGATTACTTCAATACATGCAATAAAAAGTAGTTGACCAAATAAAAACTGATACAAGTGAAAACCGAACAGAATTTGAAACACTATTAACCTCTTGTTGGACAGCAATAGAAAGATGCAATTACATTTCAGGTTTATCAATTAAGTAAAATGGATAACAAAAATACTAGTCATAAAAGAAGAAAATATCAAAATTTAATTGAATATCAACTATATATTACAAAATGCAGTACTATAAAAATTAAACTTTCAACTTGGGCGATTTAATCACAGGTAAAATTGTCACGGTTTATTGCACACACATAAGGCAATGTTCTCACATTTGCATAAAATATATAACTTTTACCTAAAAACTTGCAGAATCAGGTTTTAGGCAAAATATGAGAAATTTTATTATAAAATTAACCACACAGGAGATAAAAATAGTATAATTATGAATTGTACTTCATAAAAATGATATGATATATTTCGTATATATTGGGAAATGAGCTATCTTTAATTTTAATGAATGTAATATGATTAAATGATATATTTTTATACAATTTATTAAAAAAGCAAAGGTGAAAGGTTATACACACATAAATAATTATAGCAGTAAATACAATACAGCTTCATTTCCTTTAATTTACGGTACAAAACAGTAACAAAGCCTAAAAATTATATCCAACCTTCACAGTAACTTTATATTGGAAAATTAAGTAGAACTCATAGATTACAAAAGATTATTTTTGGTACTTTATTACTAGAGTACATTAAAAGTAATTATAGATAAAAATTTAATTAAATATTAAGTTGTAAGCCCAAGATTTCGATAAGCATAAAAAGAGGCACACTCAGCAGCTCTGCAGAAAACACAAAGAGTATTGCTATGATCATGTCCTGTTTTCCCTTTCCAAGAAAGAGGAAGGTCTAAAACACAACTAAATAATGTGCAAAATAATGTAATGTAGGAGTCTAGATATTCTCCGTTCTCATGTGCATATCAAAGTCCATTTTACAATGGAAATAACCCAGTCATTATCTAAGAGCTGAAGGGTTGAGTAAAAATACAGAATTTCAGAAATAATGATCAGTTCAAGAATACATTTAAAGATTGACTATACAGTACAGAAACATGTTATAATAATACCTTAAAACAGAGAGAGATAACTTTTTCTCAGTTAAAATATCTCACAATCAAAACAAAAATGACAAGCTAATATTCTTAAAATCCCATTATGAAAAAATATTATGGGTCCACATTAGACTTTTATTGCCAACCCATGCTTTAAAACTTGGATATGTGAAAAAAAAAATAAAATATATTTACTTTTAGAAAAATAAGCAAAATTCATTGCATTCAAGCATTTTTTGAAAGATTCTGCAATATATAGTACTAAAGTTTTTCAAGAATGGAAAAAATATATATATAAACTATTAATATAAAAAAACATTTTTCAATTCTAGATCTAAGTTGAGTATTAAAAAAATACTCTATGAAAGATAATATTTCAACAAATACCTCAGTTACCAAATTATATTTCTAAAAATAACAGACAGTCATATGCTCTTTGGTAACTACAGTATAGCAAAATAATATCAAACATCTATCAATAACTATTCAGTCTTTGCATATAAATAGAAATGGTCCACAATTAAATATGTCGTAGACTAGTGATTATACAAAAATTTTTTAACCTACTTAAATCACAAAATGTATGAAATATTTAACATTTACTCAGACACAGACATATATTAGAATAACAAGTCAGTCACACATACACAACACATTTCACAATACATACTTTTAATACAGTAAAAATGAGACTCTTGTACGATGAGGGTCCCGTTTCAACCTTTGGGGACCAAGACCAAACCGTCAAATGTTAGGCTTTGATGAGTTTTGACCTGAGTCTTTAGATGGAAGGCTACTTGATGCAGTGGAACGGTCAAATACATAATCCTCCAAATCGTTTTGATATGGTGATGCTGTTTGAGCATGACTTGTCAAGCTATGAAAGTCTATGTTGTACTGTGAAAATAATATAAGAATATGAATGTCAACTATAATAAATTGGTACATTGCTAAAAATATGAAAATAAACTGTTTTTCAAGTATTTAATATTTTGAGAAATTATTGATGTATTTGAAAAATTAACAATACACAGCTCAGAAATTAATAACAGCGCTATTTAATCTTGGTTTAACACCAAATTTGACAAAAATGTATGCATATAACCACAGCAATATTGATGAATACAACCAAGTTAGATTAAAAAAACAGGCCAAAAAAAAATCGAACCACCATTTCATAATCATTAAATTTTCAATATCTCATAATAGCATCATAAGTAATGTCTCTACAAAAATGTGATGGCAATGAGGAAACGTATAACCACTTTGTATTGCAACTACAAAATAAAATATATCTGCTATATGGTGCAAAAAAAAATCATAAGCATGCATTCTTAATGCGTATGGATTTTTTCTACTAACAGAAGCTGTCAGTTGTAGGTAGACCACCAATGAGTGAGGATGTTTAAGTGTATTTGAATTATTGTATTGGACACATAACAGAAAATATTAAATGCCACTACTGAAATAAATTTTGCAAAAACTTGCAGATCTCCATGCAAAAATGAAGAAATGGACGACACAATAAAAATAGTGAAACTCGAAGAATGAAAGGGACCAAATTTTATTCCAGAACGTTGTGTGTCAATTCATAAGAGGCATTAAATTACTACTTTTAATAGAGGCAAAATCACTGGAAGAGTAACCTGTTCCTTATTTTCTCTAGATCAAAACACGTATAGAATCAGTGTTAAGACTATCTGATCATTAAACACTACCTAGTCCGTCTTTTTTGTTTCATTGATAATTGCACCAGTTTAAAGGGCCCTTCTGGCAGCTGGAATGAGTGGAACACAAATCATTGGTTTAATTCAGGAATGAGTATTATCGCGCTCAACCAGTGCTTTCACTAAGACCTGCTTACTAAAAGAAACATATTTATGGAACCTCGACACCAGCTAGACTGGAGAATCGGCTTTTCACAATTGAAAATGTGTAGACGACACATGTACCTTCACTAAAAGTGAACGATGATACTTAACATGATCACTGCCACTGATTGGGGGAAAAAAAAGCGATTACTGCGATGCCAGCCACAGAAATGAATTTTTACTTACACGTCGACTGAAGGGGAGAAATGTTGATGATAGCACAGGATTGGCTATTAGGACATAATCCCAAACCCTGTGCTTAAACGAGATTGGGTTCTCGAGTTGATGTCATGTCCCGTGAGGGCATGAGAATCGGCACAGAACAATTGTAAGTACATACATGAACCAATGAACCTGAAACTGACGTATGTTCTCTGCTTGCTGCATTGAATACTTTCATGCTCTCTGGTCTGGCAGTCATTCATAGTTGTTATTCAACTAGACAATTTTGTGTTACTTGTGTTTTTGTATTTAAATAGTTATCTGTCATATTTTAAAGCAAAAAAAGGAGTATAATGTTGGAAATAAGTGTTAAGCAAAAACACACACACAATTTTAATACAGAATGGCCCCACCTATGCCACTGGGTGGACCGCAACACCTTAAAAACATTTGAAGTAGCCTGTATCCTGGAAAAGTCTGCCCTGGTTTAATTGCATACCTTTCAACATCGTTAAATGTGCAGTAGTAGAGCTGCAAATACTATTTCCTGTGGAAGCCTGAAAGTCTAAAACCATACTTCTCGTACACGCTTTGCAGTTTCACTACAGTTCAAAGTAACAGGGATTCAAAGTGGAAGACCAAAGCTCAAACAGACGGACAGAGTGGAATCAGACTTTAAGATTATAAATGAGAAAACTTGGAGAACGAAGGTGAAATGAGAGGTCACTGTGGAGGAAACTTCAAAGGATGGCAGTGGACCACAAGGGGCTGTCTTGCCAGATATGATGATGATAGTTCGCAGTTTCTTCGAACCGACAATAACGAAAATGGTCTTCGGATACAATTTTTGCTCTTGGTGGCCCATGATTGTGCTGTCTATCAACTGATCTAGTGCTTAAAAACGGTTCCAAACTCTTGACATGACACTAAATAATATTCAAATCTTGGACGACCTCCATTTGTATTTGAGCTTTCTCAATTATGCCAATTATCTGTTACTTTTGACATTTACTTAAATGATGCCTTCACATAACCATAACTAATGCTCTCAGAAACCACATTCATTTTAAATAACTCTACAAATCAAAATTCCAACATGTGCCCATTGAGTATCCTAGTGCCCACCACCCAATTTGCATATTTCCAGACCCAACATATGGGTAGAAGTGCAATTTTGCATTCAATTGTATTTAATTAACATAAATAAGTGCAGCATTGTGCATTGGTTGCAACAATAACTTAGAGAGCATATTTTTTCTCATCCTTTAATTTTGATGACTAATATACATACGCAAGGTAAAGCCAAAAAGTTTGCAGAATTGACAAACAGATGGCACTGCAAAGATTGCAGAATTTTTTTTTTCTGAGACTTTGTTTTCATTGAAAGAGAAGGTGGAGACCTTATCAATTACATTATTATCACTGAATGCAATAGATGTTTTAATTTAGATTTTTTTTTTGTATAGTCAGAATTTGAAATGACATATTAAGTATAATTGTGTGCTTTGCTATGGAATCACTTTGTGTGGTTCTTCAAATGTTAAATAAAGTATATGGAAGTGAGATAATAAAAAATCACAAGTGCTCGAGTGATACAAGCATTTTCATCAAGGCTGCACTAGCGTAAATGGTTCTAGCAGTGGCTGCACGTCCACATCCACCAGAAGCAAAAACTATGAGCACATTTGTCCAATCATTCATTCCAAACAGCAAGACTGCAAATATAGGGCTCTAAATGCAAATTATTTGCAACTTATGAGACACTATCAAAAGTAATCAAAAAATTGATTGAAAAGAGTTCTATTTTGCTTCATGATAAAGCCGCTCCATATCAGTCATTATGGATGAAAACACCTTGCAAAACATAATGTTATCACACTTAAACATCCATTCCATTTATACGAAATGGCACATGCTTTTCCACGTTTCTATAACTAAAAATGAAATTAAAGGGGCAATATTTCGGAAATTCAGGGGGGGGGATTACGGAGAATACAAGACAGTTGAAACTTCCCAAAAGTTTCAAGAGTTTTGAAAAAAGTGGGTGAAGTGCATGAATGTTGGAAATAGTATTTGAATTCAAAAGATTTTGATAAGCATGCAGCTTAAGCTGTTGTAAGTATAAATAAATTTTAATTTAGAAATTCAAGGGATATTTTATTCTAACTTATATTTTTTAACTTGCAATATATTTTTGTACTAAAGACTTCTAATTAGTTTTTAAGATTTTTACCAGCCTGTGGGCAACAAATTATATCAGAACATTATAATTATAAAGCATAAAACAAAACATTATCTTACCTTTGTAGCACAAAGGAGGCATGTTGTTACAACTTTTGAAATAACATTCATTAGATTTTTTGTTTCCTGTATAACATTATCAACCTAATTGAAAAATTAAAAAAGCCAAAATTAATAAATGATTTCTTTTATAGAATGAAAAGTATGATAACAAATATTTTACAATTCATCATTCTTACCAATAAAATTTCTATGCATATCTTACATAAAAGTTAACAGGCTTGTCTGCATGTGTTTATTTGTATTTAATACAAATCGAAATTATAGATTGTATCACTCAAACTTTTTTAGGGAGTTTTGCTGATGAGTCAAAGAAATCAAAAGCATATTCTTGCCAAAAAGCTTTTTCTACTTTATTTTTGGTAAATTTTTTCTGTTACCTCATTTTCTTCGAAGCTTATTAAAATGGCCTTCAAACTGAACTTCAAATATCTTTTGACAGCAACACACAATTTTTTAAAAAAATTTTGTATTTGTGATTTAATTTTGCTTTTGGCAACAATTTAAATGGAACATTTAAAAATTTGAAAACTAAGTATTTATTTCAGATTAATCAGTTGTTTTTAATTCAAACTCAGAGAAAAGAAGGAAAATGTGAAAGGTATAAAAGAACCACTCTTAATTGTAATCCAAAGATATTCACATGTTAGCAATACAAAAAACTTGTGTATCTACACACCAAATTAAAAAAACATTATCTATCCACATACAATTGCTTGAAATTTTTATTGAAATTAATACTTTTTAAAAAATAAATACAAAATAAATATTTTTTTGTTTACTATCAATGAAAAAACCATTTTTTAATTCTCTTAAATTTTCTTTTCTATCTCTCTCTACTGTATCACTTTTTTCAGATGATCCCAGGAAATACTGGTAATTCAGCTGCAATTATATAATTGATTGACTTCGATATATTATTAACTAAATCAGGGTTGGCCAACCCAAATGACCTCGCGGGCCACTTCGGGAAAACTTTACAATCCCACAGGCCGCATATAAAAATATATATCTTTATATTAGATTTGGATCCATTGCAAACATTTGTTGGAGTGAAAATTTAAAACAGCCTGATATATTATTATTGTTTTCAATGTTTTTCATGTATACTAACATAGATAGAAAAATAATAATAATGAAATGGATGGTCAAATAATTGTTATTTATTTAATTAGTGAGATATCTGTTTCTTAACTCTTTCACTTAGTTTTTGCAAGTCGATCTCAATGCATGTGTATTTGCGTATCCTAATTGATGTTGCAGATTTTCGTGCGTTAAGTTAGAGCACGATTTACATTTGATAAATTTCAATTTAGAAAAAAAAAAAAAAGATTCACAGTAACAGAAGCAGCGTGATAAAATAATAACAATTATGGGATTTATTTTTTACAAAAAAAAACACACACACACACTTTTTAAACAAAAAATATTGTACAAAATAGTCGAATTTTGTAAAGTTGTAAAGAATTTCGCGGGCCGTAAAATTATTCAAGGCGGGCCAAATGCGGCCCCCGGGCTGCGGGTTGGACACCCCTGAACTGAATCATTCTTTTGCATAAATTCTCTTTCTCTAATTCTTTTTGTTCTAATTCGTTCTCTAATTTGTTCTTTTGCTCTAATTTGCAGCTGTCAAAATTATTCAAAATATTATTTTAAAAATTGAACCTCATTACCATATTGTAAAAAATGGTATGAGATAGTAATACCTTTCAAAAATGGCCACAAGGAGGTTATCCCAATTTAGCAAGTCTCACACAATGCCTCTGAATTCATTCATTAAGAAATAGGATATTCTTGAAAGTCTCTCAGTGGTCATAGTTTTGTTGAACATTAAATGCAAAGACAGCATTTTTTTCTTATCTTAAAACTAAATTCAGCTTAGAAAAATACTACACAATTTCTAAAAATTTGCAGCAAAATTAATATGCATAAGGTCTCCTTGATTACTATCAAAATAGATGAATTTGTGAGTTTTCTTTTTGATGAATGTGCCAGATTATCCAACTTTTCCTACTCTAGCAAACAGCTGCCTAATATAAAAAAATCATCCAATTTTGTAATTCTAAAAATAACAAATTTGGTTTTGTCTTTAAAACAAGTTTTAGTCAAAATCTAAATTACAATTTTCATTAAATTTGAATAAATAAACTTGGAGGAACGTTTCAAAAGTAAAATAAATTTTTTATTTTAAACTTTTCACAACTTTAACTGAAATTTCTAAGCCAAGAAAATGAACAACTACTACAGAATCTTCATAAAGGTCTAAAAATTTGGGAAAATTCCGTGACTCAATCTAACTCAAAATTACAATACATGGAGAATTATTTGAATAAATTTTCTAAAGTAACTACTAGTTCTAACTGAAAAGTGTGTTTATCTTCTCTATTTCCCACAACCATAGCAATCTTGATTTGATTTCATTACATATACGTCACACTACGAATACACTTGAAGGCTATTGGTGATGGATCCAGTAATTTTGAACCAAGGTTTATATAGTGACACACAAGATTGAGTTAGCACTTCACTTTCCAAACTTCCACACCATGCCAATGTGAGGATTTTGAGCCTTGACAAATTTTGCATCCGACCCACTACATGGTGAATCTAACTTGGCACCTGATAATAAGCACATGACTGAAAATGAGTACTCTGCCACAACAATATACCTGCCAATTTTTTAAATTGACAAGGTGTAACACGTAATTGACATTTCAAGAAAAATATGAAATAACATTTGAACAGTTAAAAGTAAAATTCTAAAAATAATGCATGAGCATCGTTTTAAACTTTATAAAATACACAAATATTTTTAAATATGAAAAAAATTTCACAATAAAAATATTTTGATAAGAAAATTACAAAAAGAAAAATCTGCTTTTGTATTAACTTGCATTGTCAAAACTCATACACAAAAGTAAATTTGAAGGAATGTATATGAAGAGAGCATGACTTTATGGTTTTACAATAAAGATTCATTTATAAAAGAAATATAGTAAAATTACTCAATGTTTAGATTACTTTAAAAAATTGCTTCAATGACTGAGTACATGAATGCTTTAAATTTTTTTATGGTTTCATTACTGAACAAACAGTGAAAACTTCATCAATAATAGAATATCACATAGTATCTCAACTTTTAAAAGGTAAAGAAAGAAGCAGCATTTTTTTAGAAGTAAAATGCATTAAAGGGCCTGAGCAACCCATAATAATGGGAAGAGGGACTCATTTCCTCCCCCCCCTTTGAATTGCTGAACCATTATCCACCATAAGAGAAAATAAATGTTTAAAAGATATCTATATATTTTTTAAAAAATTCATCCTTTATCATTTGACTAATACTTTCTTCAGTGAAATTTTTCCAATCAAATTTGAAATTGCAAAAAGTTCCTTTTGGGATAGACATTTTGCAGAATCAAAGTAAAAGACCACTATGGTATGAGGCGTGTCCGGAAATTAAGAACTGTTTAGAAAAACTATAGTATTTGAAATACTTTGGTTCACCCATCATTTGAATTGTCGAATCCAGTTTCTCCTTATTTCATCACTCACTACATTTTCACCATACATTATTTCTACAAGTTGATGATGAATTTAGCTCAACATTCCTAGTGTTAAAAAAACGGATTACGGAATGCAATTCACAGTCATCTTAAGCATTTTGAACACTCATTAAGACATTAAAAACAACACAATTCGGCTGTAATAGTGTTACAGGACCGACAATCAACTACAGACATGTGTGAACTGAAAACTACCACTGTGGTTGCAGTAAAATGAAATAGTACTTAGTTTTCGGACACGCCTCGTATATATAATTTTATTTATATCATTACTATCATCAGATGCTATAATAAAAGGCCCTTGTTTCATTCATTTAATCATAGTCTTTTCAACTATAGAAGCTAGGTTTATAATCATAGATGTTTCAGTCCTTCCCCGTGTGTATTGCTTTACAATATGACTTTGGAAATATTTTCAAAAAAGAGGACACAAATGATCAGTTGAATTTGTTCCTCTCTCCTCTTTGTGTTCATTATGTTCAGCAAGGAAAAATATTAACAATACTCCAACTATTATTATATTTGATTGTGGACATAGTCCTTGAAAAAACTATCAAGTTTTGAGCAACATCTACTTTATTTCTTATTTGCTAAGCGATTGAAGTTTTTACATTATGTGTGCAATATCATCTGCCATTTCAAGAAAGGCAAGCCAGTAAAACATACATTCCTAAATGCATACTTTTCGCATTTTGGGATAAAATAATAGAATTGAATTCATTACAACTTTCTTAATAGGTTTAAAAATATATTTTGTTTTTGAATAACACAAAACATGGTAAATAAAACAATTGACGAAAACAAATTGTTTGGCTATATGAAAAAGACAAGAATGCAATAACAAAAATAATACTTAAAGGGATAATAATGCTTTAAGGAATCGCATCTATGAATCAAAAAGAACCAATAGTAAATATAATATATGTAGGGGAAAAAAAAGAAAAACTGAATTTTTTTTTATCTACACTATTAAAATTCGAAAGTAAATACATGTATGTATGTGTGTGTGCATGCGTATGTATGTATGCATGTGAGTTTATCTTCTCACGAACCGCACCCCACAGAGACTTGCCTAAGCTACCAAAAGACGATGAATGATTCGATGAAGCCGTTTTTACTACTTATATTCCGATATTGCAATTAGTTAAAAAGATATTAAGTAAAAACCTTAAAGCACATGATTGTTTTACCCTTGTGTGTTGTTCATTCAGCCAAGCGTCATTTTGATTTCAGCAAAAAAGAACTTCCCGATTCTTTTAAAGTTTTTATAACAGATTTTTAAGTTTTTATAACAGAAATCTAATTCTTTCTTATCAAACTCGGACAAAAAATAATTACAAAATTGGAAAGATAATTTATTTCGCCACGATACAGTATAATTCTTTTTACAAAATAATGATATTTTTCATTTTTCACAATTTTTTCCTAAAATGAGACAAAATCGATGCGTTTTTATAAAAAGAATTTTTCAATCATTCTATGAATCATTGTAATGAAATCGATATTTTATACTAAAAAGGTCCATACTTTGGTCTTCTAGAATCAAAAAATGATTTCTAAATTGTTCCCTATGAATTTCTTTTCGCGTTACAGGATCGATATTCTACACTAAAAAATATCATGCTTTTTTCTCTTCTAGAATCAGTTATTTAAAAAATAAAATACCGAATTTTTTAAAAATTTTTTTTACGATTTTTCAAAAAATATTCAAAATTTTAATTAACATTTAATAACTTGGTTATGTATACAGATAATCACACGAAACTCTTTTTCCATGTGTAGAGTAATATTAACCGTGATCTGCACGAAGATTGAAAAAATTGCTTAAAAATTACGGATTTTAAAAAATTTTGTGGTTTTTCGTCTGATACTCTTTTTGCGAGAATTCATTTATACCTAAAAACTTTAAAAAACATTTGCAAGATTTTGAGTGCTTTGCGCGAGTGACGAAACAGCGAAGGTCACTGTTAGCGATTCCGTTTAGAAAAGGGAAGGGGGGGGGGTAATTCTGGGAGATTAAAAATTAGGGGAATTTCCCTGTTTTATGCTCGCATTGTCTTAAGTTATTTGGTATGTGGGGGTAATTTTGAGAGATAAAAAATTAGGGGAATTTCTCTATTTTATGCTCTCATTGTCTAAGTTATTTGGTATGTATAGTAGTATTTCATTCACTACAGATAAATGTTTCAAAGTGCAAGCTTTTATTTTTAACACGCTTTTATAAATTTCACTTGTATGTAAAGGAATCCTTGAACTTGATTTTTACCCACTTTAGAGGGTCAGATTAATTCAATATAAATGCAATATAATGCACAGTCAATATAAAAATACTTTCGAATTATTATTCTATTATGTTTAATAGCGAATTTTTATTTCACAATTCATTGCTAAACATTATGAAGAAAACTATCAACTGTTGTTGCAAAACAATCTTAGAATTATGAATACATAGAAAATAAACTATTATAAAATAAATTCTTAAAAATGTACAGAAATATTTTTAAAAAATCACAATTTCTCTTTTGTTTTGGCGATTCTTTTTCTATAACATCTTATTGTCAAGTTTGTGATTTCATAAATATTTTTAATCACTAAATTCGAATTTTACCTATTTTCTGAGACAGATTTATTGAAATAGTTTAATTTCCTTGTGATTTTGATTTATTAAAGAAATATATATATGAATTGAGATAGATGTTTTAGGTAAATAATTTTCACAAAAATAAAAAGGTACATACATAGCAAATTATAAATATTTAAGGTACATTTCATTACAATTTTTAATCAAAATTCAAATCTAAATTAACAAGTTTTTTTTAAACATTTTAAGCAACCTTAATTACAACTGATTTAATACCTTTGTAAAAGTAGCAGCTTTACCCACAGTAGGATTCTTCACAGTAAACTGAAGTTGCTGAACAAAAGTAGGAACTTTATCAAGGTATTCCAAAAGTTCATTTTTATGCTGACCACCAGGAACCTAATAAAGACCAGATTTAAATATGTTATCAGTAAAGAAATAAAATTTGTTTCAACTGCATCTTTCACTCTCTATATGGTATATAAATAAGAAAATCCTAAATGAGAGCAGTATAAACCTCAAAATGAACACTCATAACTTCCAGTAAAGTTTTTGAGGACAATTACTCAAATTTTAAAAGAGAATTCAATCGTTGATAACCATCAAATTTAAGTAATAAATGATGAACATGTTTTTAACATCCGTAATAAGATTCATTGAAAAACTTTTACATCAGAGCTTGATATTGAAGACTCACATATACATGCTCAATTTTCTAAATGAGTGTTCCGCAACCCCTGGTCCGTGGATCAAATACTACCGATCCGCACAAGAAACATTAAATTATTTTTCTCTCATTTACTGTGGTATATTTTTCTTAGGTTTGGGCTAGATTTTATGAAAATCACTTAATATTCCTTGTTAAATCGCTTTATATTCATTTTTTAGTGTAGCTACATTTTATTGAGAAGTCACGATTAAATACAATTAAATTAAAATTATTAAATCAAAACAGTCTAAAATATAAACAATCAACATCCTCCCGATCAGTGGGGCCGCGGTAAAATTAACAAACGTTGACCGGTCCGCTGCGATAAAAAGGTTGTGGAGCACTGTTCTAAATCATTTACTTGATTATTACTGCATTATACTTATGTATGAGTAATTTTAAGATCCAAAATATTTGTATCCACACAAATTATGGGTGTTTACCAAAATCATTATTGCACCAAGGTTATATGTATTGCAAAATAATAAATAATCATTTTAAAACACATTTTTTAAATAATTTTTATTTGTTTTTAATATAATACATTAAATTTTCATGCATTTATACACATATACACACACACATTTATATGTATATATATAGGCCAATTCTCTACTAACAAGAGATAACATCCAAACAATAACATTCGACAAACACATAGACAGCAGGAAAATCACACAATGAAGGACAAAAAAGTAATCGAGATAATAAATATAAAATGGATGCTGCAGTGTTATGAACATTACTGACTTAGGACAGTTATATAAAAAATAATTTATATAAAAGTGGGGTTGAACATGTTTTTTGGCCAGCCAACCTTCCCCCTTTTTTTGTAAATAACACTGAGCAAAAACCAATAGGAAATAATGGATAGAAATATCTAAATCCATTACAAGATAGAGGTAATTTACCTAAAAATTGCACTTACAAATGCAAAGCCCGCGCTAAATCCGAGTGGAAACATTAATTTGTTGCCAGATTCTATACCCTAATACAGATTTAAATCAAAAAAGTGGCTGAAATGTAGCACTTAACAAAAGATTAAAAAGAATGGAAATAAAAATTAATA
>BMAV01025789.1:479664-520331 GCA_019973955.1 Trichonephila inaurata madagascariensis
AAATCAAAAGAGTGGCTGAAATGTAGCACTTAACAAAAGATTAAAAAGAATGGAAATAAAAATTAATAGTTGCATATTATAGCATAACTATAATAACACCAGAGTAAATATGAATATAAAATAATAGTAAGTAATTTCTAATCTAATATTAGATTATGGAGATAACTATAACAAAATATTTGTTTATAGTAATAAGCTATTATCAATCTCATAATTTTAATCCTAACTATTTTGAATAGCTTTATTTATATAACTATTAATAAAATTAATTGGGTATTTCTGATTTAAGCAATATTTAGTAAAATGTTTATAGTTATTTATAATGTCTGATTTTTTTGACACAAGAAATTTATTACGTTGTATATAATTAATAACAATATTTCTGAATATAGAAACATGTACATTACTCTCCCAATGAGGAACTTTTATAATATTGAAATTAAAATCTTCTCTTTTATCATAAATATTAGAAACTATTACATTTCCATATAATTTGACATGTATGTCAAGAAAATTTGCTTCATTGTTGTTATTATTTGTCTGTATTAAATTAAGATATTGTGGATAAAAATTAATGTTAGGTATAAAATTGGCTTGTTTGCCAAAAATGATTATATCATCTATATAACGATAAATATAAAATATCGAATTATTAATGTAACTACTTTCAAAATAATGTAAGTATAAATTGGCAAGACAGTTGCTCGCAGGGCCACCTTGTGGCAATCCTTTAATCTGCTGATAATAGTTACCTTCATGATATATATAGTTCTCTTTAAGTACAAACCTAAGTAGTGAACCAAATCTATCATAATTAACATTAAATAAATTGTCTTTATGTAAATTTACAAGTATATTAATCAAATCATCAATATTAATAGAGTTAAGAGATCTTCAAAATCTAAACTATAGACTGAATAAATTTTTTTATCTTTCATTTTTTTCAACAAGTGATTTGCTATTTTTAAGAATGGCAGAAGATTTAAGATTATGATTATTTATTGTTTCATGCAATATTTCATGGAGAATTTTGCCTGTTTTGCTGATATATGTATTAAAACCATTTGTAACTGTCCTAAATTTAACTGGGTCTTTATGAAATTTGGGAGTAAGAAATATATGTGGAAATTTAAAAAATTATTAATTTGAATTTTTAACTTTTTATGAAAAGCCAAGATACGTTTATTTATTTCTCTATCAGAAACAGAAGACTTAATAAAAGCTGTATTATTATCGAAATAATTGTTGATCAATAAATTATAATAGTATTTACATATGAAGGCAAAATTTCCTGGCCCTTTATCAACATAAACTATAATAAATTTATTTTGTAAATTTTTAATCTGACTTTTAATATTATTAAAAAAGATTTTATTATCTGTACCATAGTTATATTTATTAAACTGCTTTGTGATTTTATCTTTGAATTCTGTGAATGCCTCTATAGGCATACTATATTTAATAGCTATTTTGTATATAAAATGCTCAATATCATTATATAACCGATTTTTGATAATTTTATTATTCGAAATCATTAATCTAAAACCAGTACCTATATTCATAATGTTTCTAAGATTATTGTCTTTTACAATATTGAGATCACCAGTAACAACATGCTTGTGATGTTGATCAATGAAATCTTTAAATTCACTACATTTACATATTAAGTTATCTTGCTTTATAGGCACATTATAGTTAAAAATTGATCTACCTATTTTTTTATTGTATTTAAAAGCTTTTTTAATAGTGATATTTTGTATTGGGAAAGATGACATGTGTTTTTTAAATATGTCAGAAAAATTAACATTATCATATGATTTATTCATATATAAAAGTGTACAGTATTCTATTTGATAATCCTTATTTACATTAACATTTATGTTATGTTTATGTTTCAAAAATTTATGAATGTCCTTAATAATATGCAAAGCATGACAATCTTTAATTTTATTTGAAATTAGTACATCTTCTGTAATACATAATTCTGTCTTACTGAGTCCAAACATAAAAGATTTAATGTGTTTTATGTTAAAATTGTTATCAAAGCTATTACAAATATCTATAATACTATCTGAAAGGACTTTTTGGTCTCTACTTAATCTTTTAGTTCTAGCCCCTCTATTTTTTCTTTTATTAGATATTATATTAACCTTATTATTGTAATAAAACTCTTGAGAATTTTGTTTGATTGCATTTAGAATATTTTTTCCTTGGTATAATACATTAAGTCCATAAGGATAAATTGCATTATAATATTTAATATAGTAATTTTCCCACCATAATCTATCTTTAATATTAGGAACAACTTTAATAATATTGAGTGATACATGATCAATATATATATATATGCAGAGAGATAAATTATGAAAATATGTAAAGTCTTCTCTCAGGAATTATTCTTAAATTTTTTTTTAAAAAAATGGCAAAAAAAAAACTTTTCTTTCAAAAATTTTAATACAATTTAATACAAATGTATTCAGAACAAAAAAAACTCAATAATGATCTCTAAGATATTTTTAAAAGTTTTAATCTTAAAAACTGATAAGACAAAAAAAGGTGTTTTTTTTTTAGCATTTAAAAGAAAAACTTTTAAATTGATTAATATAATCTTTATTCATACTCAACTGTATAAAGCCATAAACAAAGGATCAGATTTTTTACTTCAAACATCCTCCAGAACATTGTCAAGAAAGGGAATTTGATTCATGTTTAAGAAACGTCCAGAAGTCTTTAAAGTTTTATTGATAGAATCAATTAATTATTGACTGAAATTCTAAAAGAATCTCAATCAAAATTAATTTATCATATTAAACTAGTTTCTTAAGATACAATTACTAATATGGTCAAATATTTAACCCAAAACATAACACTAAACATCAAATATGCCTTAATTCTCAAAATGATCATATAAGTAACTTGTAAGATGGCTAAGTTAGCTTTCCATCTATTTATCCTAAAGTTATAGATTGCAAAAGATAAATGCTCTAGGACAGAAAAATCTTCTCATTTCACATAAAATCATATTTTAATGTCTAAAGTAGAAAATTTTAACTTCCATTAGGTTTTATTTGAGAATTGAAATTTTCTATTACATAATGTATTTTAATATGTTTAAGCAATTTTTGTTTAAATAATAAAGTTAACTTAGATCAATTTTGTTTAAATTTACAGTGAACTGAATACATTATAATTGGATTACTTACCATTAAAAAATGCTCAAGATTTCAAGTCATATTTTTATTTTTTGTTTATACTCCTTAAGAATCGATTCTCAAATAATGCCCCTGGTATGAAAATATTATGAGGAGTGAAATTTTAAAAAAGCGTTAACAAAAATGCTTTACTCGCGCTTCTGCGTATGCTCTAAATTTCTGTCTGAAGAAAGAAGGAAGAGTTTCTACTTTTTCTTCATTTTTAAAATTGTGATCGTTCCTTTCTTACTGAAATGACTTCCGACGTTTTAAAAAAAAAACCATCTAATTCTTTCTAACAAAAACTCAGATAAAAAATAATTACAGAATCAGAAAATCATTTTTATCGCCATGATACGGTATAATTTTTTTTACAAAATAACGATATTTTCCAAAATGAGGCAATATTGATGTGTTTTTATTGAAAGAATTTTTCAATCATTCAGTGAATCATTGTAATGAATCGATATTTTATACTAAAAAGGTCTATACTTTGGTTTTTTAGAATCATAGATTTAGAATATAAAATGCCAAAAACTTTTTTTTTACGATTTTTCAAAAAATTCTCATTAAACATTTAATAACTTCGTCATTATAAAAATAATCACACGAAACCTTTTTTCTATTTGTCAAACATTATTGTCCATGTTCTGTCCAAAGATTGAAATAATTGCTTAAAAATTACGGATTTTAAAAAAATTTTTAAAATACCCTTTTTACAAAAATTTATTTACGTAGTATTTCTTTTTTTTTTTTTGTTTTTTGTTTAAAAATTACTGTTGCTTGTTATAGACCGGTTTTGAGCTAAACGACTTTCTCGCGAGTAATGACTTATACTCCATTCCACCTTAATTTGACAGTCCAAATAACATCTGCTGTTGGGTTACACAATATGAGGTTGAATGTAACAAATGAAAATCAACAAATTTGGCGAGTAAAAAAAAATGCATGCGAAAAATTTATTTTTGTTTCATTATAGAAACAAAAATAAATTTTTGAAAACAATTGAAAGAAATAATTTAAAGAACCAAATGTTGAAGGGTTTTTATAATTTTGAGTTTTTCTTAATGTAAATAATGAATATTTGAAATCCATTGTGTTATTTTAAATTCTATGGGCATTTATATTTTATATATATATATAACAATAAGTCCAGTAGCTGAGTGGTTAGTGCATTGCAATTCCACACCACAGATACGGGGATCAAACCCCGGGCTGGGCAAGGTTGACTCAGCCGTTCATACCTTGAATGGGCCGATAAAAAGAGTACCAAGCTTGGTTGGGAACTTAACACTGGTAGTTTTCCTGTCAGAATGACCAACATCTGCTCAAGCACCTCAGGACCCAAGGTCACGTATACTGAGTTGGGCACGGTAGGCCTTGTCCCTCATGGGATGTCGCGCCACTGAGTTAAGTTATATATATAAAATTATGAATGTGAACTTTAGCATGTGCAGAAGGTGGTTCTAAACTACTGAAGAAACAGTATCATGTACTTCCCCTCTTACCTGGCAGCGATTTCAATAAAGGTGAAAGATTGAGATTAGTACAATTAAATCAGAGCTTAATTTGGATTTTGTTTCTGGTAGAGCACTGGGACGACTAGGTATCGTACAACCATTAATGCGATGTTTTCACGATTCGTAAATCTACCAATGTTCCCGCATCATATTTTAGTAACCACAAGCCTCTTATCAAAGTGATTAATAAAGGCGAGAGTATTAAGTAATATTAATAGTGAATTAAACCAACCTTCTTAACAATGTACTTATGTACTACAAGTAACATATTTATGTAACATAATTGATGTTTATTATTTTATTTATATATATGATTTTACCGAATCAATATGAAAAATGTGAATAGAAGAAAGAAAATACATGCATGGTTTCAATAAATGAGATGCGTTTTTTTACCCGGCCTACTATATAATCAAAGATGACCGCACTTAAGGAATAAACTCCAGTTGTGCATCGGAGTGGACACACACAGTTTTTTTAACTTTACCATTAAAAAATACTTTGCAAAAACTGAAGAAGTATAATCACGTTCAAAAATGTATCAGCAAAAAATTCTATAACACTAAGGTTTTGTTCACTTTTTTTGGATAAGAAAGCGAAGGAATATTTTAAACTTAAATATTTATCTGAAAAAATTTTATGCAAAGCAATAAAAAAATTGTATGACCACTATTCGCTTCCAAAAATAATTTATGCAGAAATATAAAGAAAAAATGGGATAAATGAGGAAAATATAAATAACCTAAATGCTGCAGAAGTAGTTACTATGCCTTTTGAAAATCTGGAATTATTTTTATGTAAATCAAGATACAAGAAGCTTTGAAATTCTTTTGGAACACAGAGCTCAGATGAAATTACATCCCTTATAATACAGTTATCCTTTATTATTGCTTCTTTTGAATCAAATCCAGTGTTCCTCTACATTTTCAGGGATTTATTTATAAGAAATGACCATGAATTTTGGTTAATATGTTATACATGCAGCACAAATTACTTTATTTTCAACTCATCATTAATATAAACCATCATTAGTGGTTTAAAACTGAATTACATGCAATATTTTGATCATAAATTATCCAAATTTTAAAATTTAATTCAACATGCATCTCTTACCAAGTAAGAAAATTGACGAACTAATTTATATAACTTATTGGCTTCTTCAGCAAAAAATTCAGCCTGAGTGAAAAGGTCCTACAAATACAAAATTTGATACATGAAAAAATATTTTTAAATTAAATAAATTTTAGAGAAATACATAATACTGCAGTTTAATAAAACTACATAATAGTAATGAATGGTAATGAATTCCTAGGCAATTAAAAATCATATACAGACTTAGGATTCATCCCTTCTCATCCTTATAGGTACTATTATATCAGTAAAGGTAATCTCACATCATTTTAAAAATAGTTTGTTATTCTACCATATTATTTAATAACTGAATACATATATACATTAGATTTTTTTCAAAAAATAGAATTAATTTCTTTGAATTTTAAAAACGTGTGTATAAAATAATTCCTAATTTATTGAAATTACTAAAAAAAAATTTTAATGATCATAGAAAAATGATTTTAAATTCAACTAGTTAACTAAAATGTAAAATTCAAAATATTTAAAGCATTCTGCTGATAACTTGCAAAAAATAATACAATAAAAATTTTATCAGTTATAAAAATATTTATGTTACTGCAAGTTAATTACTTTCAGAATTTTATTCAAGTTTTAGGTACATTGAAAGAAAAGATTAGTTATTATATTTTAACACTATACATTTAAATCAAATTTTAAGTGTTTTTTTAAAAAGAATTTATTTTTGTGAAAATAAAAGTAGATGCATTTCAACATTACCTAAAGAAATGATTAAATAAAATAAAACCATATGAATATTCTTATAGTACTACAAATCACACAATATAAGACTAATGCAAATAGGTAAAACTTTGAATTCTTAAGTCAGATAAAATAAACATATTCTCATAGATCTGCTTTTATCTGTATCTCATACACTTGATCTGATACAGTACATTTGATTAGCAAATCATTTTCCCAAGTTAAATAGAATCTAGTAGTTTAACCTAAAAATTTCTGAATACAGATTTAAACACTTAATAGATAATTTCAATATCGCAAATTCCATAAATCTTATGTGAACAAGGAAGATTACTTTATGGAATCCAACTATTTAACAAGTTTAATCTTTTAGATGAATCAATGACATAAATGTCTTAAAATACTCAAGTAGATAATTATGACAAAATTATTCAGGGGTTGCATAAGAAAACTATGCATCAAAAAGATTAAAAGGTAAATTCGGAATTTGAAGCTTAAAAAAAGGTATAAGGATAAATGTTGCATTAAAAATAGGAACGGTTTCCGTACCTGAGTGGTTTTGAGGTCTCCTTCTCCTCTTGTAAATTGATACATCGAAAATGCCATTTGTGACATGCTACGAGCTCTTTTACAAAGATCATTTTCAGATGATGACCATCGCTCAGTTTCTGCATCAATTTCAGAAGTCAGCAATTTCATTTCTAATCCCAATTTTGCAATTTTAGCTTGTTCCTAATTTTAAAATTATAAATATTGAATAACGCCTAATGATGTCAACACATCATAGGAAAATTTGAGAAATGAACAATTAGTTGAAAAAATTCAAGTTTACTGAATCAATTATTTCATATAACACAACTGTATTATAGAAAAACCTGATAATTTATTTATGCCCAAATGCAGCAATTTTAGAGATTCTTTAAAAAAAATAAATATTAAATATCAACTGAAATGGAATTTTTTAATGTAGCTTAAGTAATATCCATTGTAATGGTTGTTACACAGTACAATTATCTTGATTTTAATCAAATGTGATGAATGTAATAATTTTTTTTATTTTTTTAATGAAATTGAATAATTTTGATTATTAAATGAATAACTTCATACATAGTAAAACTTAAAAAAATTCATATATCTCCATTATTGAATTACTTGTAAAATTTTTAAAGAACCAGTCCAAAAAAGCAACTGGTGCTAGTTTGATATCAGGGGTAATAGCGCCAAGTTGTTTATGTTCGCCAAGATGGGCGATAACATTACAAAATGGTTACTTCAATATTTTTATCGTCTGTCGATGTGGTTGCCATGGGGATAACGTAATAACCGCACGCAGTTATCTTAGAGGTAACGTGTAACGGACTTAAAAATATTATTCTCTTAATCCTTGTTATTAAAAAATATATCCCTTCTCTCCTCGTTCCGTCAAGATGCGGCAGACGGTTGAAAGACGGGCTTTGCTGTCATGGAGATGTGACGTCATTTTCTCTTCGTTTTCCTATGAAAACGAAACAGAAACTAAATCAACTGGGAGAGTGGTTTCCACCCACCCCTCCACCAGCGTTATTGCGCTGCATTTAATGTGGACTGCTTTTTATTTTTATATGTAACTTCAACAAATTGTTCTCTGTTCAATTTATTATGACGAGTAGATAATAGAGCTATCTCTAAGGTTCCACGTAAATGTATAACCGTTACCATGGGGATAACGTATATTAGAAATAACTTTTATTGTTTTTCCCCCGCTGTAACCCTATTAATTTCAGACGATTTTAATTGATTTCTGTAAAAATTTAACCATTTTCAGTGTAATTTTTCTATTGTTTGCGTTTTCTGTTCAATTCTGTGCTATTTTCGAATATGGATTTTCTAAAATGAGTGAGTACTAGAATATTTTTTTCTTAAAAGAATAAGTGTTGTGCTTTTAATTATCGCTATAAATCGTTTATTTTCTTTTAATTTTACGTTTTAAAAATGTTTTTTTACGTTCTTTGTTGGATGAAATTCGTTGAAGGAACTTGCAGTGCAAGTTTCATATTGCAAGCTTTCACTACTTTGTAATTGATATTCTTAATTAATTTTAACATACATTATGTAATTATTTTATTCATAATGTAATACAAAAATGCAATTATTACTATGTGTAATAATCATATATAATATTCGTTATTTATAATTGTTTCTTTTAACATTTATTTATAAATATTATTACATATTTTGTTATTTATTTATAATTATTATTGTTATTTATTTATAATTATTATGTTATTTATTTATAACTATTTTTGTGGTTTATTTATAGCTATTCTTATGTTATTTATAATTATGTACTACGAGTAATCTTATGCATTATTTTTATTTTTTTACAATTCGACGATTATTCTTTTTTATAATTGCTATTAAATTATATTATATGAATATTATATATAATTACGATAAAATCGTATTATAAGATTATTATATGCTGCTTATAAAAAAAAAAAAGTCCATGATATGATCTTGGGGTTTCTGGAAGGTGTATGAACTCTTTTCTCGCGTCTGTGTGTGTGTGTTCTGGTTAATTATATCCGAGATGCCTTGAAAATAAAAACACAACCATCAACACTGATCCAGTAATGACGTCTGAAAGCTTTTAAACTTTCTTCTTTTTTTTTTTATTTTTTTTATCTCATTATTATTAGTACATGTTGCTTTTTATTACATAATATTGATATTCATTATTTATTTTGATTGATCTAGGTTTTTCTCAATCTCTTCCTATATCCTTTATTTGAAATACATTTCAATGTATTTCAAAACAATTCTTTTAAAATAATTGTGTGTCACTAAATTACCGCTAGGCCGCCATATTGGATTCCATTCCAGTAACAAGTAGCGCTGCTTGGCATCATTACCCCCGATATCAAACTAGTTCCAAGCAACTTTGCAGATTCAGTTAAATGAGCAAGAAATGGGGAGAAAAACTCCTTCCAATAAACTTTATAACAAAATTTACCTAGATTAAGTGTTTAGGAAGAATAATTACTGTGTAGAATCAGACAAAACATCCATATATGATTACATTCAATAATATTTTAGAAAAAAGCATATTGAAAAGCTAATACAAATAAGATAAGAAAATTAAAGCGCAAAATAAAAAAAACGAAAGGTAAGTTTTTTTTCATTGATGCTACAAATCCAGAGATTTTAACATCCATACATAAAATTTTAAAAGTTACTGTTAACATAACTAAGGAAGTTAAATACAAAATGCAATCAAATTCCATGAATTTTGATTTAATGCGTTATTGAATGAATTTATGCTTATTTATGCAAACAAACTACAGAACTTTTTGGTTATCTAAGATTTTTAATCAGTAACTAAATTTTAAATCTTTTAAAATTTTAGTGTTGAGCAATTTAATTTCCAAGTTTTACTGTGATATGTCCTATTCACAAAAAAAAATTATAAAAATATGAAAACAGATCTTTTGGAGTCCTTCACAACAGAAACACAATATCAAAATCAGATTGCAGTAAGAGAGAATCAAAAGATGGGATTCAAAATATGGGAAAACCATGAAACCCAACAATGAATTATTTTACAGAGGCTCTTTAAATTGATGAAAACGTCTAACTTAATATATATTGAAGGATGTGAATAAATGATGGAAAGAATTTTTCAGTTCTTATAGTTATTCATATGGAATAACCTTCATAAATTTAAAAAATGCGTAAATTAAGTATATTAATCCATTTTATCCCACTGCCCTATTTAGAGGACAGCAGAAAAATATCATGTGGAAATCATTATTTGAATGTTACGAATATTTCGACAGTTGGAACATGTAGGGATATGTCCCTTCCTCTGGAAATTTTGCTTATTCATCGCCTTTGTGGGAGCAGTATTCTTTTTCAGTTTACTTTGGACACTTGGCTGGGCATTTTTTATAGTACTCTTTCGTTATGATCCCGGTGGCTAATTAGTGCAATATTGTTCTTAGATAAGTTTTTGCAAATTCGTTTTTAAGTCCTTTAAATAGGACAGTGGGACAATACACATGCAATTGACCCGTTCTTCCTCTCTTTATAACAAAGAGTAAAAAATAATAATTTCACTTCTAGTGTTTCACCCCTGTTTAGTTATGTCAGTGCAAAGGTATTTGAAGATAGAGGAAGCATTCGAATTATTAAATAGTTTGAATTCAGATGAGAGTGATGTTGAAATCACTGTGTCACCACCAGATGCCAGTGAATTAACTGACAAAGATGAAAGAGGGAGGATGAGAATGAAGTAAATACAGGTGAGATTATTGTAAGAGATGTGCCTGGGTCTTTGGAGGTTAGAAGAGGAGAGAGTTTCCAGCCTGAATCACGCACAAGCTCTAGTGTTTTGACAACAAAGAGCAGAAAAAAAATAAAAGCCATTAGTTATTTTGGATAAAGAATAGCTCACCAAATTATATAAAAGCGGAGAAGCAGGCTCACTCAACTGCAAGTAACTGTCTCAAGCAGATGGAAACTGCATTGAAAGATAAAACTCCATCAGAGCCTTTTGAGCAGTTTTATTCCAGAGCAGTTTATGATCTTATTGTAAAAGAAACCATGCAATATGCAGCAGATGTAAAAAACGAACACAACCACTGCTGACGAAATACATGTTTTTATAGGAATTTTGCTTCTAACTGGATATCATTCAAATATGTGTGAAAGTGATTATTGGTCAGATGCTGAGACCTTAGCATTACCCTGGTGAAAAATGCCATGCCCCGAAACCGCTTCCAAAAGCTTAAATCTTATTTACACTTTGTGGACAATGGAAGTGTAAGTCAGCATGTCCAGGATTGATCCTTTAAAGTAGCTGTGTGTTTTTATCCTGGGATACATATGAAACACAAGTGGAAGAACAGAAACATACAATACAAGCAGAAGAAATATAGACATTTATTTCAGATGATGATCCCAGCATATAACAGAAGGGGTGCACTGCTTTCCATTTGAGACGAGAATCCACTATAGGAGAAAGCCTGACTTCTTTTTCCAAAGAAAATACATCCCTGCATTATTCGGGATCTGAACCCGCTATGTTACAAGCCGAGAGTCATATCCACCACATACTGGCTCGCAGCATCCTTCAAAGTAAGACCTTTATGTGCCATACTCAATAAAAATTTTATGAAATTTGGAGGAGAGTATGAAGACAGAAAGATAAAATTAACGTGAAGATATCGAATTTGATAAATTCTTACAACAAGCATATGGGCAATGTGAATCCCCATGACTGGTTGGCTGGACTTCATTAAAAATCATGAGAAAAGTGGTACTGGCCACTTTTCATACATACACTTGATATGGTTATGATAAACACCTGGATAATTCACAAAATCCTCAACAAAAATGAAGCCCTAAACTTGAAGGAGTTCCTAAGAGTTGATCTAAAAAAAAATGTAATAAGAACAAAAAAGGTAGACCTAAGATTTTGACTGTTACTTCAAGTGCAAAATAAGATATTTGTATGGATAGTGTTGATCATTTTTACTAAAGTAAGAAAAACAACGTCATTGTCAAAGAGAGGGCTGCAAAGGAAAACCAAAAACATACTGTGGCAAATGTGACAAAATATTTTATCAGGCTTTCTTTGAAACTTTCCACCAAAATTAGAATGAAATTTAAATGAAAAATGAAATACTTTGTAAACAAGAAAGTATTATTCAAATAAAGTAAAATTTTGTACTCAGAAATAGCTTTTCATCCTTGAAGAGAACACTAAAACCTGTAAGTGCAAATTTTATCCATTTTATCCCAGTGTCCTATTTACAGGACAGATCAGATTTCTTATATAAAATAAATAAATTTTTCAAAATTTGTTATATTTAGTTTATTTAGGTTTAACTAACTTTAAAAAATATAATTCTACTCAAATTTGAATAAAATAAATAAATTGGGATAAAATGGGTTAAAGTGACATAATCAAAAGAAAAGCCAGTAATATTTATATTAAAATAAATCGCATAACTATGTAGGAACAATGAAATTAGACTAATAATGTAATGTTGCTCATTATTTTCAGGATCTATTTAATGCTGTCTTTGTGTAATGTTAAAGAATAGGATCATTTTTTTCAGATATAAAAGTACATCAACATTAATATTACACTCCGGCTTCACAACCCTATAGAAAGAAGCATATTTTATAAAATATTCCTTATTTTTATTCGAGTTGATCCATTTTTTGGGGGAGGGGGTGAATAAAACACCTTTTGGTATTTTTTTTCCTATTCCATAATGCTAAATGAACTATCCCTTTACATGTTAAATTGAAAAATTATTTAAGGAGTATTTTGAAATTTTAATAATGCTATATTATAAGCAGATATATGAAAAACAATTCTGTAAATTTTCATGAAAATTTAGATATTTTTTTGTCTGGAAATGTGCTCAGTGTTTAGTTCAGGTTTGTGTACATTAGACAGACAGGGTTTAAAAGCAAGCTTTCAAAGGGGGGAGGGGGAGGAAAAATTATTCTCAAATTTTCAATTGTTTGGATACATCTATATATGCTGATAAAAAAAAGCTTCTTAATACATATCTTATTACTGATTTTATTTCTGTCTAGAAACTTTTATGTTATAATCAACTGTCAAGAGCAGTAAGAGAGCATTTCTCAATCTTCCATTTTTCATTTACACTGCAGGAACTAAATATAACTAGTTATTTTACCCTATATACCAATCTTATTTTCAGTATATTCTCAATATATTTCTTTTTAATATCTCACCCAATTAACATGCAGAGTTACAAGGAACGAAATTCTCATTCTTATAATTTCCAAACAACTTGTTCAAAATATAGAAATGTTTTTCATGGTAGAATAGAAACATTACACAAGCACCACACATCAGCCAGCACCGTTTGTACCGAGTTTTATTCGCGATTCTAATCCTAAGGGGAAATACTTTTGCTGTAGTTATATGATTATATAAAGCCTCTTTCTGTACAGGAACCGCAATTTATGTTAATGAGGGTTACTATTTAAAATCAAGTGAAGAGGGAATTGGTGATGGCTAATTGTTGTCATGCTGAGATTTAGACGTTAGATAAGTTAGTTAATAACGACATCATCATAGCTCAAGATGAAAAAAGAGGGGCTGTCAAGTATACATATTATTGCTGAGGATCAGCTAATAATGATAAGTATGAGATTTATAATCTAGATATTTAAATTCAGCATTAAAACTGACTTGCTCCCCATAGCTAAGGTCGAATTTAGATAGTGATTGGAAAGTAATAATAAAGTATATATTTTAAGAAAGTGTCTCATCCTTTAGTGAACCCTCACACTTCAGCAGGTGAAAGTTCTCGACAAGCTTACAGCTTCAAATAAATGTGCAACACCTTTCAGAAATAACACAGTTTTCATTTCTGAATTTTCCATGTCATAGACAACTTTAAATAAACACGATGGAAAAAATTAAAAAATATTTGTTACATGTAACAAGCAAAAATTAAATAAACGTAAGTTATATAAATGCTTTATGCAAGAATCTGAAGATAAACAATAGGTTTTAAGAATACCTTCATTGTATAATTCTGTAGCAATAACGGGTATATTTAACATTCTTTACATTCAGAAAATAAATCACACAAAGATGTGAAATCAAAAACTTTTATATTTAAGTTTTAAGATAACTTATTAATTTATACAGATGCCCGGCCTACTTAATCTTTTCAGGTTCAATGTTTTTTAATGTCAATTTTGGATTTTATAATACTACTTTAAAAGCTACCCATTACAAGTGAATAATAAATATTTATTCAAACTATTTTATAAGGCAGAATATTCTTAAAACTAAAAGACTTAAAATATTCAAAATTCAAGATATTAATTTGAAAATAAGGAAACCAACTGATAAATGTAAATAAAAATTATATAAATGGTCAGGTAATTTTTTCTTATAATAAACAAAAATTACTTCAACATCAAGCTTGGAAGGTTTCAACTGTTTGCTAGTTGCACCATGTTTCTGAAAAATAAGTAAAAATCATTGTTTTTTAATTACATAACTCTACAACAAAGTAGTTATAACATAAGCATAATTATTATAATTTTATAATTAATTGCACAAAAATTATTGCAGAATGTGAAGAAAAATTGAACACCTTTTTCAAATTTTTCTACTTTTGAAGGTATAAAATAAATAAAATACTTAGCTATAAAAAATAAATAAAGTTCCTAGCTAGTATAATCATATTTTTCACAAACTATATCATCTGTTATCCTAATGTCAAATAGGTTTCAATTTTTATTGTATATAACAGCAGTACAGTGCCGGTTTATCCATTGGGCACTTGGGGTGGGTGCAAAAAGGCCCATATAAGCTGGACTTAAAAGGTTTTTTTTTGTAATAAATTTAGATCTGCCAGTAAAAAGGGGGCCCATAGATCTGTGCCCAGGGCCTGAAAAGAGCTTAAATCAGCACTGCAGCAGTACAGGAAAAACTAATATATAAAATTAAATTATAATCAATTAATTACATAAAAGTGTATAAAGAACTGGATGTAACTTTTCCAACTACAAAACCATTTAAATAATTTTAAAAAAGAAATGGCATTACCCATATCTATGCCAATTTTTTAATGCAATAAATAAACATTGAACACTGATGTAAAGGAGTTCATTTCAAACATTGGAATTGAAAATATTAATACCGAAAAAACGATTCAAATTTTGATATAAAAAAATTTCCTAAAAAAAATCAATGTACCAAAAAAGTCAAAATGTCGATAAATGATATGCAGAGAGCGAAAAAAATTGTACATTTATTAATTATTGTATATGATTATATACACTGCTTGCCACACAAAATGCAAGACCCTGAAGGAAATATGCAAATGATGTGAAATTTAAATCATGCGTTCGCGGCGATGAAATATGCAAATCATTAGCATTATAGTGCAGATGCACATCACGGGCGACCATAGCGCCACCCGCAACAGCTATATAAGGCAAGAATAACTTAGCAGTTTGAAGTATGGCAATTGTTTTTTCCAAGTGTGTTTTTTTTCCCCTTTTTTTGCGTAAACTGTTTACCTATGTGCCTTGTGGAAAACAACGAGCATCTTTTGACCAAGTTTCTGAATTCAACCAAGGAAGAATAGAAGCCTGTAAGGATTGCGGATTATCCTTCAGAAAAATTGGTCAACGTGTTGTACAAAATCAAGCAACTGTGATGCGGATCTGTCACTGCTGGATGCACTAGGAAACGACAGACCGATCGCACCCACCTCGTTGCACCACAACCCATGATGACAGGTGGATTGCACACATGGCAGTGATGGATCGCGCAGCCACATAACAAACCATAGCACAACAGATTCAGTCTGTTATGCATCATTCACCATCCGCTCATACCATTCGACACTGTTTGCAGCAGAGTGGAATGTTCACAAGGCATCCAGTGCTTTGTTTACCCTTGACTGGAAATCACAGGCGCTTGCGCGGCCAATAGTACGATGAACTGAGGACATGGACTACGGAATAGAGCGAGATTGTCCTTAATGACGAATCCCGCTTCTGCCTGCAACATCACGATGGTCATTTGGAGACACTGTGGTGAGAGGCTTCTGAACTGCTGCGGTATGCATCGCCAAACTGATCCTGCACCTGATATCATGATTTGGGGTGGTATAGGATTTCACTGCCGCACCCTTCTAGTAAGCATTGCCAGTACACTGAACAGACAGTGATCTGAGATGCTGGAGCCATAGGTCCTCCCATACATTCAGCCCTTGCCATATTCCAACCGGTTAATGTCGGACCACACTTGGTCCACACAATGTTCAAGAATTCTTCTTTACCCATCAGAATGAATTTCTTCCTTGACCTGCTTGTTCTCCTGATCTATCGCTAATTGAAAATGTGTGGTCCATGCTTGCACAACGACTGGCCCGGGATACACCACCCACTGCTAAACCAGATTAACTTTAGCAATGTGTGGAAGTTGCATGGACTGCTGTACCTCAAAGATACATCCAAAGCCTCTTTGATTCTAAGCCGAGATGTGTGGAAGCAGTTACAGCTAACAATGGCAGTTACACTAACTGATTTTGTCATCATCCACACGTCACAAGAGGCAGTAATTTTAATCGTTTGATCTTTGTACATTTTTTTATCAACCAAATAAATTTCGTTGTGATATCTCTGGTCCTTCTTGGTGTTGCATTTTGTGTGGCTAGCAAAGTATATTAATAATTCATATCATAAGAATCTAAACCATAATGCATATGATTTGTAAATTTTCTATCAAGTTACTTGAAATGCAATGAAATTTTATTAATTCTTTTCTACAACAAAACATTAAAACAAATAACAGAATATGCATTAAATTTTAATCAATAATTGAAATTAATAGGTATAAAACAGTTCCCTTTTGATTCAACAAATATAATTCAAAAAACAAATGTCTCAACTTTTAGCTCCATGTAATTAAGTTCTTTGGATATTTTTCTTTTTGTGAAAATAATAGGCGATTTTTTTATTAGAGTGTAAACATTTTAGTGAATTATATATTCTTCATTTTTGACCCACGCTTTTTGCCATCTTTCTGGGGCAGTCAACATGATTCCATAGTCCCATAAGTTCTCTATCGGGGTCAGATCACAAGATTTTGTTAGCCAAGGTATCCTAGTATAAAGGTATTAAATTATCTCAAGTGTATCTTTTTGAGGGATTCAACTACAAATTTTGCTCGATATAGATGAGCATTAGCATCCATAAATAAAAAAATTACAAACATATGCACCTGTGAGAAGTCTTATAAAAGATTCTTTGATATAATCACGATACCTTTGGTTGATCATAGATTCCCTGTTCAAAGCATTAGGGGTATCATTCCTTTCATCGATAATTTCCTCTCTAAATCATTACACCTATGTTACTAAAATAATTCCAAGTCATCATTCTAAGGAAATTGAGTTTCAGACTACCTACAGATGTACAAACCTTTATTATCAGATGTTAAACAAAACTTGACTCAGTAAAGAGTACACCTGTCTATTTGTTGCAGTTGATCCGCAGTTGAAAATAATGATTTTTCGCCAATCTGCTAGTTACCATCGGTTCGGGAATAACCCAGCTAAACTCGCGATTGAAAATACGGCCGTAAGTAGCAGACATCCTCTTGCAACATATCGAGAAGCAGTTTCATGTTTATTACTTTGTCTGTGCCTCCTTACAACAGTTCCAAAACTGTTTTCACAGAGAATGATTAACCTGAAATATTAAGAAACGTCACAACTTCCATGATTGCTTGACCTGCTTCTAATTATCCAATAGTTTGCCACTTCATAGATTCAATCAAATGATATTCCAGAGCAGTAACAAATCACTTTGAATTATACACTGAAATCACATGCCATATAGTAAAAATTCACAACATTACTCATTTAGCTCAAAGCACTACATTCACACTCATGGTAATATAAAAGCCTTGATTTGTATACAAGGAAGAATTGATCACTTTTGATTAGTAATGCTAATAAAGCTTGTCTTTTGCATATTCCCATGCCCTACAAAAATTGATTATTTCCATGAGTATTTCATAGAACATCATAATTTTGGATGTGTATCTGTCATACAATTAATATTTTGCACTGAAAGTCATGGTAATAAAATATTTTTATAAGGCAAACAAAAAAATTGCCAAACAAGGAGAAATAAAATCAAAGTTAATTAAAGATGAATTTACATGACAATGGAATGGAAGAGAAAAAAACTGCATTTTGTAAAAAAAAAAAATTAGACCTGATATACCAATACATCACAATTCAGTATAGCATACCAATTCCTCCATCCCACACAAATTATAACAAAATTAGGAAAAATACTACTTCATTTAAAAAAATTCACAGATACAGAAAAATTTACAGTGATTTATATCAAACTTAAAATACTGATTTCAGGAAGAACCTTATTCACACTCTTGTGCATGGCTAATAAGTAAATCATTGATTGGCTAATCTAAAGTAAAATAATTTGATTAAAAGGAAACAAAAGAATTTTGAGTAACCTAATAAAAGGAATTAAGTTGTATGAGTATAATTTTTATTCGTGTAAATATACTTACACCTGGTCTTGGTAGAGACATATAAACAGTTTTATACTGGATATCCCGACGGCATAATTCACTAATTTCCTTGTAAATTGATATAACATCTTGGCATAATAAATTCCACATCTCTAAAAACACTTCCAAATTTTCTTTTGAAATTTCACACATTGGATTTAAAGCAACAGTTCGGCATGAGTTTAATACCTATTAAAATTAAGACAACAAAATAAATATACAATTAAATAAAAAGCAATACAAAAGAATGCATATTACTTGGTAAATCCAATAACCTAAATATTTTTCAAATAAAGTAAGTGAAATTAAGTAAAATAAGAACAGAATTAGAATTTTATTTTTATTAAAACAGAGAAATAAACAGAATTGCTTTGAGATGAAAAGGCAGAAAAGTTATATTTACATATACATCAAAAATAAAAAGAAAGTGTAAGAAGTAGAAGCATTGTTTTCGATTTTACAAATTTCCAGATACTGTACAAATCACGATATTATTTTCACAATGAAATACGAAATGCCAGAAGTTTTAAAATAGAGCAAAAAATGTATAAGATATATATTAACTTTTAAATGTACTTAAATGAGACAAATTGTAACTAAGAATATATTGCAGCACATATCAAATAGCAAATAATGAGCATGTTTAAAAGAAAACTAGAATGATTACATACATACAAAAAACATAGATCTTACATATATATATTCTCTTTTTGTTTCCAACATAATACAAACTAAATTTTTATACCTGAGCAGCAAAAACTTTCAAGGAAGACTCTGTATTCTTAGAAGTCACTTGTGAGCATTCTGTACTAGCAATATGTTGAAGAAGTTTACATGCCTGAAAAAGAGATAAAGTAAATATGCCAGAACAAATGACAACATAAAAATTGAAAAAGCAATCAAAATGTTTCTCTAGATTGATTGTTTTACTAACATACATCACACTAGGCAATGCAAAACCACTGATGATGGACCCAATAATTTTAAGCTCTGATCAAGAGACAAGCATCCCACCCTGAGCATGCACCCCACTGTCCAGACTTATATGCTATTTCAACATGAGAACTTTCAGAATTGACAGATTTATTTAACAGGCATTGACCTACTGCAACAAGACAGGTTTTCAGTGGCATCAGGACTCAAAACTCCCAACTGTTTCCCCTACAATGCAGGCCAAAAGATTATGATTTTAACTATTCAGCACAACTGCTATTGATGTGTTTTTAAAAATCAAACACATACATTGCCTTTAATAATACTTAATATTACAAGAATAGAAATAGAATAAGAAATAAATGTGCATTAGAGTCATGCAGCAGTGTTATTAAGAATGTGTAGTATATAAGTATTTTGCCTTACTTTTTTCATTTCTCTCAGCCATAAAATGTGAAACCTTTCCAAAAATTTTACAACAATTAAAGTATATTTAACAGCATTTGAAAATGATAAGCATGTAAAAATTGAAATCACTATTTGAAGCAAACTGTGAAATAAAATAAAATGGATATATATATTCTAAATGGAGTATATGCCCTGTGGATGCTTATTCCAACTACAGGACTTATGAACAGCATTCCCATTACAAAGTGCTTAAATTTTCAAAAATTATGAAGGTTTTTTTTTTTCTTTTCTTTTAGTCCAGTTTATGTAGCAAAGAATACAACAGATTCTAGAAGGCTTTATTGTGTGAAAATAAGAATAGTTAAAATTTATAACATAGAAAAGTCTACGACTTTTTAACACTTAGATATTTTACTAGGGGGCATGTTAGTACAGACTAATATTTAAAGGTAATGGCAAGGCTATCTTAAATTATCAGATCACAGTACCCTCACTTATATACAGCGGCATCAGATTAAAGAAAAAAAATTGTTCCTCACTGACCATCAAGTTTTGTTTTTGTTGCTAATCCTTTAAAGGTCTGACAAAATTAGACAAGATCCATTAAATCATTGACTCTCAAAAAGTCAAGCACAAGAAGGAGATCTGTGTAGGCAAAATGAAAGTGAATGGAGGACAAACTAGCAAAAGAGGGCTGCAATCTTCTAACTCCCTCTACATCCGACTTAATCTATCTGAAATTATACTCGTTGAAAATATCTCAAATTTTGATGGAGTGTGGAGGGGGCTTCCCACTCATCATTGGTATGCGGGTAATAGGCCTGGTCTGGCCCTAATCAGCTTTTTGTATTTGACGTTGATTGTTGATTTAGTCATCTTAAAGTATAATTTTTTTTAATTAGGGTGATTTGAAGCAAAACACAAAATGAATCATTCTTTATTGGATCAACTCTTAATTAATTTACATTTTATTAAGAATAAAACATTCACATTATTTACTATATTTCTATTGCTATACATAAAAACAATGTGAACATTCAATACTATTTTAAAGCCTCTTTATAATTCAATAGATGCACAAAATAATAGGTGCAAAATTTAATCACTTGCATACTTAAAATAAATAATGCAAATTATGTTTATGTGTAGAAGAATTGTTCCATTCCTTTTTTTTTTCTTTTATCATTTTAAATTTAATGTATAATTTAACTATCTAAATCTGCCTAATGTTCGATCCATTTTATCTAAATGATAAATATTTATTTGTAACTATATTGCTTTATGTATTACTTACATATTTTCCACTTCAGAAATTATATTCATTTTAACAAAGAGAAATGTTTAAATTCTTGTTTGACTTGTGAAACTTTTTTTTTTTTTTGACAGTGAATTAATTGCATTTACCAAATAATTTACTACCATAAAAAATATATATATTGCACCTTGTCTCAAATGTAATGCTCTTCATTTTTGTTCTTTAAATTTTTCTTTTGCTGCATTTGGAAATATATGCTTAAATAGTAGTCTCAATTATTAACAGCTACAGATAATCGAAAAACTTTGGAAAAAATAATCAAGATCTGTAAAAATTGTTTATTTCCTGCATTTCACTATGTTCATTTTTTTAAAAAAAAATACCCATTGCAATTAATTCATAGATTTGCAAAACTTTCAAAATGTCATTATTGTTCTTTGTTATGTTATCTAAAAATGCTTATCTCAAACTAGTATTATAAGCAATAAGAATAATTACAAAATTCAACAATCTAATATTTTTTTAAGTAAACATTGTACATATGCTAATAAATTTAAAAAAAAAAATTTTTTTTTGAAAAACATTAATTTTATTAAAAACGAATAACAAGAATATAGAAGATCCTACTTTTTACCATTCAGTTTAAAAAATTTATCCAGCATTTTTCTTTCCATGATTAAAATCGTAGAATCACTATTTAATGATTAACCCACAGAAACTTACGAAAGCATGAGTTCCAGAAATACTTACATCTTGTACATGCTCAGCATACTCAGTAAATTTCTCAGAATACTCCTCCAATCTATCTTGATCTCCAGCAAGAGCTGCACTTTTCAAAAAACTTAAGATATCAGTTTCTTCAAATAACTTCAGCAACTCATGAGCTTGATCAATTGCAGTATCTTGCAACTAATTAAAAATATAAATCTTATTAAATTTCACTAAAGGAGAAATTTTAAGATACGAGCAACTTATTCATAAGAGCTTATAGTAAAATTAATTATCTTTCCATATCATTCTGAAAAAAAGTTCAAATTAAGTTCACAGACATTCATAAAAATGGAAAGAATATTAAGGGATTTTTTTATACTGCTACGTATAGTTACAGAAATTTCTAATTCTGTTTGCTTCTCTGCCAAAATTGTATTGTGGCCAGAAAGATCGTTTGTTACTCAAGAAATATTCTTTTAACAGTAAATAAATAAATAGAAGAGACCTTGGCAAAAAATGTGCTCACCAGAAACAGATGTTTCTGGAAAAATCCAGAAAGTTATAGGATGATTATTTTGCAAGAAAGTTATAGCCAGCTTAAATAAGAAAAATGCAGAAAAGCAATAAGTCAGTCAGAACTTGAGAGTGATTGTGTGTTTTCAATAACCTAATGTGATATTGTGACTATGGATTTATATTGCTGTGTGAAGTTTGAATTTAAGCTATTGTGGATTTTATGTATGTTACAATGGGTTTTAGGTATGTTAACTGCTTCTTGCTAGTTAAATCTGATGCAGTTACTGAATAGTTGTAGAATAAATTATAATTTACTCAAAAAGAACCTTCCTCTTAGTTATGTGAACATTTTCTACATTTGAAAGGTGATTCCCCATGTAACAATGTATTTATGTGAGCATATGAGTATGTATAAACACTGATGTAAAAGACATTCATTTGAAAAAAATAAACAAACATTATTCATTATATTTCCTTTTTCTCAAGGCCCCTAATAAAATGTGCCATCCTGCACTGACTTAAAACATTTACTTAATCATCTGATTATCTCGTTTTAAACATCCAATAAGACACTCTTAGAATTGCTGGAGCTTATTTTTATCTGGTCATATTCTTTCAAATAAAAACGACTCTCAAATGATTGTTTGATAAATGTTCAAACAATATTTTTTTACTCCCTAGAATATTTTTATTATCAAATAAAACATGAGTTCAGGTGCATGTGTAATGCTTTTAGTTGTATTTTATTGCACCTTGCAAACCTTTCTGGAAACATTTAAAGTTGAGGTGCACTGAAAGGCATATAAAGTTCACCGTGTTTTTCTCCAAAACCATTTTAAATTTTTGTTGATTTGTATCACATTTATTATCTCCTGGAGCTAAATTCATACTTACTACAATTATATGAAAGGCTGTTGAAATATTAGATTTTTAATTAAAATGCATTTAAATTTATACTAAATCATGTATATTTGCTAGCTGAATTTATATAGAAACATGCCATAGACTTAAAAAAAACTGCTGATTCAATAAGATTGAACTTATACTCATGAATTTAACATAAAAATTTAGAATTTCCCAGAAATGGAAGAACAAATCAGAATCAGAAGTAACATTTTTTTCTCTTTGAAAAACTCAAGATATACAATGTGAAAAATACTCAGTAGAATATTAACAGGTAGAAAACTCAACAGCAAGTAAAGGTTTTCTTCCCTAACATCACATGTTGTGTTATACATACCTTGCAATTAAAAATTAAATAAACCTGTAAAAACTTTTTTTTTTTCCTCATTTACTTCTTTACTTAAATTCCTAAGACACTTTTTGTCCGGTTTTCACCAGTTTTCTCAATTTTTTTTAGATACTGGTACTAATAATAATTTTAATAAGACAGCCTGAAAACTTAAAATTTTTGTAATTAAATTATAAAGTGGAATAAAATCCATTTTTACAGTCAAAACAATTATTTTATTTCCATCTGAAAAAAAATCACATGAAGTACCTTTTATTGATTATAACTACGTAATTTTAATGGCAATTGAGTTTAAAAAAATTGAAACTCAAAATAAATTAAGTGAAAGTGTTAATAAGATTAAAGAAATAAAGTGAAAGAAAATATTTATATATATATATATAAAAGAACTACATAAAAAAAAAATTACATTTAAGAACCAACCACTTACTGTTATAAGAATATCTCCAGCTTTTTCCTGAATTTGAATAAATCTCACAGACATTTATTTTTCTTTACAAATATGTCTAGCTTTTTCTGAAATGTAGTTCTTAGTTGTTTCATAACTTACATCAATTTGCTTATACATCATTTGTACATTGTGAAATGAATGATAGCTACATGGTGGCAGAATATGGTTCAAGTTTTGTCATGTTCAAAAAAGTTTTCATTGCAACAATGATTTCAGCACAGCCCCACTAAATTAATAAATCTAATCCAATAGATTCATATATATATTTTTTTTTAAATTCAAAAAAGTAGCTCTTTATGAAACAATCTCTGGCAATGTTTAAAAAACAATTCTAATAGCAATAGAATAACTTAAAATAAAATCATATATTCAATATATGACTGACTGTATGGCAAAAGTTTATCTTTAAACCCCTTCAGGACGAACGTCCCAAATATGAGCCAACACGAAACATCGCCAGAGGCCGAATGACTCAAGGGTGCGCCAGTGTGTTTCTCCCTCCATAGGCCGAGTGACTCACCGTACTTGGAACGTTTTATAAGCTCAGTTTTTTGGCAATAGTTGGCATTCTACGTCCATAAGATTTGAGATACATGGAGATCTAACCTTCTACTCGAAATGAGAGAAATATTACTCACATACATGTGGTTTTTGTTTTAAAAACATAAGGGAAAGGGAATGTTTTCGAATTGAGTGCTTTACGACAGCTCTTGAAATGAACATGTGGTTTTTGTTTATAGTGAAGATGAGAGATTTATTTTCGCTGAAGTATTTGATTTAGGTTTGCAGTCTAGTTTTTAATGGATAATTAGATCTGGTAGACAAAATTCGTCTTTTTTTTTTTTTTTTTCTTACTGACAATAAAATGTTTAAAAACTTGTACTTAAACAGAGTGGCTGAAGTAAATAAAGTATATTGTACGAAATATATAAAGCATATCCCGTTCGTATAACATACAAAAAAATATTGAATAACGCGTTTATATTTCGGTATTTTTATGGATTTAGGCTTAACTACACAAAACCCTCCGGTCTGAGTGTGACACTCGCGATGGAAACCTCCGAGCCTGGCGGTACGCACTAGTTTGCATCCCTCGTCCCAAAAGGGTTAAGTACATTACCTCTTAAGTTGCCAGGCTAAGAAGGTTGAATTGATGTTCATTTATGACAAACTTTGAAGGTACATGAGAGCCATTGATGGACCTTGTAATTTTGAATTGTGATCAAGTTACAAAGACAACACCTGAGCAGGCACCCCACTCTCCAAACTTACATGCCTCACCAATGTGAGGACTTTGAGCCTCAACAAGATTAACATGCATCACTCCCTCTATACAGTGCAAGTCTTTATTGGTACCCTAGCTCTAACTTATATCTGAACCAGGATAAGAGGCATCAGGAAGATAAAAATTTGAGAATCACTGACTAAAGTTTATTCTTTTTTTCTTCAGCAATCGATGAAAAAATGCAATAAACAAAAATGCTTACAATAAAACAACATTTGAAAGATTATTTAATCTTGGAAGTTCTTGTGTTTGGTACATTTCCCAGAAGTATTTTTATTTTGCTAATACTTCATCAAATTTAATTTCAAATTTTTAACTAAACATAATGAATTTTAAAGGTCAACACATCATAAATTTCATAGTTTAATTTTCAGTTTAAAAAAGTTTTGATTTTTAAAAAGAATTCAGAATTCAAAAATTAAGAAATGCTTATACAAACCATCAAATTATTCTATTTCAAGATAAAAGAAAAATCATTTGATTAAAGCATATATTCAAAAAGGAGATATAATAGTATAGATGTCTTCTGTTCACATTAATACAGTGAATTTTTTTAATCATGTTTTTTTTTCATTTCAAGTGAAAACATTAAATTTTTAATGAAATTACAGTATAAGCTATGCATTCACAATTTAAATCCTTGATTCTATAACTTTCATTTTCCAAGTATTAATTCTTATTACTTTCAACACTCAAAGGAAAGAACGTGAAAAAACTTTTGAATTTCTAATTTTTAAAAAAATTTATCTATAATTTTAAACATATAATTATTTAATAACAAATAAATTATTTTTCAGTTCAATATGTAAGGATAAAAAATATATAAATGTAATTACTTTGCTATAAAGAAAGAAAGTTTCTTAATAAACAATGCAATCTTTCTTTTCAAATTATTTTAATAATCATGGTTCACATTTATACATTTTATGAAAAGATTGTTTAATATATAATTTATAATAATATATGCAAACCCTATTTGGAAATTTAGAAGGAAAAATAAAACGAAGCACTCTGCTTTATAAAATAAACATAAAAAAAATTTTTTTTGCACAACTTACCTCTTGCTTTAAATCTTTGGTTGCTCTAAGTACCTGAAGAATAGCAGCTTCTAAGTCTTCAGTAGGAGAAGTGCATTCAGATTGATCCTAAAATTTAATCAGATAGAAAGATACTTTCATGGACTGCTGATACAAACCAAAAATTTAAAAAATACTTAAAACTTACATTAAATTTTCATTCTACTTGTATTAATTGAAATATTTTAAATGCAACAAAAGCCTTACAATTCTAAATTAAAAAAAAAAACAGTAAAAGACTTTTCTAACTCTCAATAATTAAAAACAATATAAATAAAAATAAGAAATATGCCTATCCTAATAATTTAAATTCATACAGTTAGTAAAAATTTTCTTAAATTTACTGCGTATAGCACTTTAATTGCTTCTGTGTATGTGAACAGAAATAAAATTACTAAAAACATTTTGCAAAATTGTAACAAAACTACAATTAACAAAATCTATATAAACAATAATTCTGACTTATTAGAAAATATATATGCTTTAAACTAATTCAATAATAATGACTTACAATGGCTCAAACAATTGAGAGTGCACCTTACTTTTACTTGATAAATTCAACTTTGAATGTAAATAAGACATTACCAATAAATGAAAACATGTTTATATTTTTACGCATAACAAATGGTTTAGTTTAAAGTAAAAATAAAGAACAATGATCGGAAAAATTTCAAAAGCATTTTAGATAAAGATATGAAGATTTTTAAATTAAAAAATTGAGAATACATGACTGAAATTTTTGTAATATCTTGCATACAAAAAAAGTGTCAATATTTAGTTGCATGTCCTTTGGCATTTATAATGGCCTCTAAACATTGTAGTACTGATTCAACCAACCTTTTGGTGCTAGCTGAAAATATTTTTCCCCATTCTTCTTGCAACACTAGTGTTAAATGGGTTTTGATTCTAATTTAGTGCTTTTGGACTGCTGTTTTGAATGGACTCTTCTTAAGAGGTCTATTAAAACTTAATTTCATTTACAGTTTGAAACACCTTACTGTAACATAGCAAAGTCACACATTTCATTTTATTAAATGTATACATATTTTGCTCCCAAAAAGATGAATAACAGAAAGTTCATCAACCTAAATGCTACTTGTCATGTACGCTATATATAGCTTGTAATAATGCTTTTTTTTTTCACATTTATATTACAAACATTATGTGTTTGAGAAGCATAATCAAAACACTAATTTCATCAACGTATATTAATACTCAAATGATGAAAACAAATTCTATGAACAATTAATGAGGTATGGGCTTATGAAATGAAAAATGTGTTAATCTGGAAAATAAACACATGTAAAGTACTCTAACGCTTCCACACCACAGGTCCATGGTTCAAACCCCAGGCTGGGCAAGGTTGACTCAGCCTTTCAGTGGGTCGATAAAATGAGTACCAAGTTTGCTTGGGAGCTTAACTCTGAAGGTTTCGCATCAGACTGACCACCTGATCGGAACATCTGCTCATGCACCTCGAGGCCCATGGTCGCGTATACTGAGTTGGGCACAGTAGGCCTTGGCCATCATGAGCTGTCGTGCCACTGAGTAAAGTTAAAGTACTCTAAAATGCAGAAAAGAAATACTAGCCACTAACAAATATTCATAATCTCTTAAAATGCCATAGATTTACTTAATATAACTATTCAGGTTTGTTTTTTATGGGGGGGAGGAGAATGAATATTTCTTACATTATAATTGTAATCAATAGAAAAATATTAATTTACATATAATTAATAATATTAATATTTCAAAAAATGTTTAATATTTTTTATACAGTAACAAAAATACAAACTTACTAATGTAACTCCAATTCTAAATAATTGATTAAGTTCAAGTCTTGCACGATCACATAACAGTAAAATTTTTTCACGATGAGCATGAGTTGTATAAGCTGAGTCGGTAAAATCCTGTGTTCTTTCCATAATGGCATCTAAGGCACTTTTAAGCCTTTCTCTGTACGGTGGTCCCACTAGAGTCATTCGTGTAATTTCAACTATATCCTATAATTGAAAATATTAGAATTATCTTATTCAACAATGTTTAATAAACAAATTACAGGAATTTAAATATAAAGTAATCTTTTACAGATGTCTTCAAAGCCATAACACAAAATACCTAATGAATTATTTACCAAATGTACATAGATATTATTTTTTCTAAAAAAATTTTTACAAAAAAATTTACATAATTAAATGTCATAATAAAAGCAGAGCAATTTTATAAATATATTAAGACTTTATGATACTAAAAATTAGTATATAATTCAATCAAAAATATATCAATCCATAAATATTAAACAAAATTATCTATTTATTACTATTTATCAATAATTATATATCGATTCTTTATAAGTATACAAAGGATATAAAATAAGGTAACACAGAGAAAAAATTAACCTAACATCAGAAAAATAATAGAAACAAATTCTAGAAATGTCTATCTGAATAATGACTATTGTATGACTGAATTTTTAATATATTCAAAGTCACATTAAATTGATACACAAAAATCTTAAGAGTCAACAAAGATATTAATAAGCCCATGAAAAAAAATCTAATTTACTAGCATCTGATAGCTTAAATATAAAAAAAAACCCTATTTTTTTAAAATTTATAATTAAGAATCTCTTCTCTAACTTATTCTCTTCCAGAAATTATAATAACAGTCACATGCAACAAAAATACAATTATCAACAATAATATAAATACTAAATACATATTTAAAAAAAATTTTAATTACCTCAAAGTGTTTTATGGCATTATACAAAGAATTTGATTGTTCAAGTTCTTCCGTACAAAGCAAAACAGACATTGCATGGTGAGGAGATCTGTTATTCTGAACAGTTGGAATATCAGCTAAAGGTTCAGATATCATTCCATCTTTAGCTACAAAGTTAATTAATTCCATTGCTTGACGCATTTGGTGAAACACTGCATCTCTGTTTTCTCTACTGGATGCACATTCAGGATGTCGAAAGCACACCTGATGTCAAAAATTTAAAAATTTTGTTATAACAAAAAGAAATAATCCAATTTTAAGCAGGATATAGAGTACAAACGAAATGTAATACAATATTAAAAAAATTTGATATATATGAGGAAAGTCAAAAAGATTAGAATCATCTAATATTTTGTTCTGAAAGGATATCAAATGAAAGTATACATATTTTTCCAATATAAAATTCACTCAGAAAAATACTGCATTCAGAAGAATGTTAATAAAAGAATATTACGCATTATTATTTTAACCATTATTAGTTATTACTTTATTATATCTACTCAAGTCAAAAGAGAAATTTTAAAAAATTTAATTAATATACGTTTTTACACATTCTCTCCAAATATATATATTTAACTTCAAACAAATTTTCTATTTTACTATCTTATAAATACATGCATTCAATTAAAAAAAGAAGAATATTACAGTTTGTAATAAGTTTTGTATTTTGTGTGAATTTATACAAAAACTTGTCTTTGACCTTTCAAATTTCACATATCCGAATTTTGAATTTATCTTTCATATTCAAGCCATCCACTGAGGATACTTGTGAATACCTACATTTTCTTTTCAAATGGAAACCATACTTTACTTTAGAAGCCTGAAATTTTATGTTCAAAGCCTGATAACCCAAGTTCTATAAAAAACTTTATTTCACCAAAAATTATTTTGCTAGAAAATTGTTTTCGTTTATTGAGCAATAAGTATTTTAAGTATCCAGAATTTAAAAATTATTTTTACTTTAAAGTTCTCTCAATCAATATGACAAAACAATATTTAAATTCTCATTTATGAACCTGTTTACATTAAAATTATACTTTTAAAAAAATGTAAAGCAACAATACACAAAAATATGTTGTACATTGTTTGATGGTTTCAAAAGGTATATTACTTTTAAAAAAAAAATGTCTATTTATAATAATTAGGCTTCTGACATATACATTTTTTAATACTAATATAATACTAGAGAGATAGAATGCAGCATTTTATGTCACACTTTTTAAACTTAACTTATACCGCTATTTTTAAAATTTTAAATTATAGTAAATTTCAATCAATTGTTTAAAAAAAAGTTAAAAAAAATTTTTTTTTTTTTTTTTTTGATAAATTATACATACATTAATCATATTTTTCCTTAAATAATTTTTCTCTTTTCTTGCAAATAAACTTACTGGCAGCTGTTACCTTAGATGAGGTAAGGAGCATCATTGTTGACCGTTCCAAAATTTGTCTTGCTACAGCCATCTGTGAGCGTCGACGCTCATCCTTCAAATCCTTTGAATAAAGAAAAAAATTTCTTACTAGGGATAAACAATTTATTTTTGAAACATAAAAATCATTTTTTTGGAAAAATTAACTTAATATTTATCTTCAAACCTTAGATGCGAAGTAAGCAATCCTAAGAAACACTAAACATTTAAATTAAAAAGCAAACATTACATGAAGTCAATTTCAATATTACAAAATTTAATCTATATTAAAAATTAATTCAAACATTTAGTACATAGTCAGTGGAATTACACAGATTATGAAGCAAATATTGTTTAAAAATAGTCAAGACTTTTTATTTAAATTTGGGACAAATTTTTTTTAAAGGCATTAGCATGTATTTTGTTTATTATTCATATATGTTAAAAATGGGGCCCAATTCTGCACACTAAATTTTTTAATAACTGCCATGCTTCAAGTTTCATGCATACAATAAAAAAATGCTACACATTTCAAAATATTGCAACTTCCCTGGAGTTCAATTATATGATTTATTTTATTCTCAAAAATAGAAGGTATTACAATTAAAAATTAATTTATATTCATTAAAAACATTATTTTAGAACTACTCTTATCTTTCTCGACTGTCTCTTACATATTTAGTAAGAATATCCATATGAATGTAAAAAATACACTAATTTAACAATAAATATTGCAAATAAAGCTAATACAAATAAATATAAACATAAAATGAATAAAGAGTAGCACTACAAATAATATTACTTTAATGTGTTGAGTAAACATGAAAGGACCAAAAAAGATTTTTATTCAACCAGTTAAACCATATTTAATTATAAAAATATTTAGAGAAATTTTATCTTCAGAAGATACATCTGAGATAAGAATCTATTCTATTATTAGTCTTCATTCAAATTCTTAGGATTGCATTATTCATTAAACTGTGTGCTTAAAAATAAAAACCAAAAGTTTTATTCTGACTAAAAAATTACTGTTACATAAAAAATAGGGAGAACACTTACAATACATAGATTCCAAAACTTAAATCATGCTAAAATTACTGCCTTTTGTCATTCATTTTCTTTATATATAAGCAATCCTTGTGCACAAAATTATATGTTAAATTCTATGAAAAATATTATACATTAAAAATAAGAGAAATTCCCTTTACATTTTTCAATAGATAGAAAGCAAGAGTCGTGGATCTTCAAACAATATAAAGAAATTTTTTAGCAAATTCTTCATAATAAATTACATCAGAAAACAATTATAGCTTTTTAAGTAATTTCTAAGCATTTTTAGTTTGAAGTAATAAATTTAATCTTTATGGAGGATCTAAATTATTCACAGAGTAAAATGAATTTAAAAGAAAATTCACAAAATTATTGAGTTAATTCTTATATTATATGGGCTTACATTTTGTCTATCACCAGTTAAATGAGCAAGTTCCACCATTTCACTGCCAAATTGACTAAAGGCTTTTACGAACTCAGTAAAATTTGCAGCATTTTCCAAACGATTTAGACTGATAGATACCTAAAGAAATAGTTAAGAAAAAAATACATTTAAAAAAGTAGAAAATACTTATAATTATGGAGATATAATTTAAAGAATGTTAAGGATTTATTGATCTAGCTACAGAATGAATAGTGCTATAACTGCTTTTAATGAATGAATAGTTGTTGATTAAATGAGTTCAAAAATAATTTTTAAAAACTTCTCTAAGATTTATATCATGATTTAAATGCAAATATATTTAAATCTTATTTATATAAAAACAAAAAACTGTTACTTAACTTCTTTAAGCACAGTTACAAGTAGGATTATGAAAAAAAAATGCAACATAAAAAATGTAATAAAAATAGAATTATAAAAAATATAAATTGTACATTAGAATTCAATCTTCTTGGACGTTCTACACATCTACAACAAACACAAGTGTTATTCAAACCACACAAGTGAGAATTCTTGGTAGAGAGATTGTTAAAACCAGTGGTATATATGATTGAGGGAACATCTGTTTTCTGCCTCAGCATCTAGAGATGCCAATGGATAGTATAATTACATATGAATTTTCAAATGAAATGTTTCCCCTTTTATATAACTTACTACATCATTTCTCTAGTTTCCTTCAGAAATGTAATCACATCAATTCATAAGTTAATATATGGTACAAATTTTAAATTATACTAGTTTGAATATTCATAAGCTCTCAGTTCAAATATTCCTATTACAAAAAATCAAAAAAAATTCCAAAATGATCAATTATACATATTTCACATTTCTATTTTTTTACAGACATTCAATAAAATGAAACAGAAGGAAGAGCAAAAGAAGTGTCACGAATAATGAATGAGCAAAGCCAAGGAAAATCGTCAGAATGATTTTGAAAAGAAAATTTTGAATCATTGATATCAAAATGAGCAAAGGGAGTTACAAGATGCACATCACATGTTTTTAATAAAAGCTATGCACATCACATGTTTTTAATAAAAGCTTAAATAAGACTTAGAAGAGAGCCATGGAAGTGGAGAACTGATTAAAGACAAATTCAGAACAAACATAATAACAAATTCATCAAATTCTGAAGAAAAAATTTAGAGGGCTATTTATCTGATTCAGTTCAATAAGGCAATCCAAATGTAAATCCTCATCAACAGCACTATCAACTTAATCAAAAGGTGTGGCGGTTTGCTTCTCAGTAATCCGGAAATATGTGTGAACCTTCCCTAACCGATGGGGGGATTCAGTTAGTCTGTAACCAACTTTGGCCAAAAACGGAACCCCCGAAATCGGTGGGTGTGCCTACCCACAAAATAGTAGTTTTCAATTTATATTTAATTATTTGTGTGTCGTCATAATAAATATTTAAAAAAACCTGAAAACAAGGACTGATATCTTGAATACGCGACACAATTTCTGGTGACTCAGACGTGATATTTTATGGAAATTTTTGGAATATAAATTGAAAAGTGAACTAGTTTTTTTTTTCCGAATTGATTGGATAATCCTTTTTCTTGGATCAATTTTTGGATGAACTATGACTCATAGTAAGAAGCTGAGATTCAAGGTAGGCATATTTTTCTTTATTCAAATTTATTGAATCAAAAAGTAGCTATCTTTTATTTGTATTATAAATATATAATGTGTCTGTGTGTGTATGCATATATTTCAATCTAATTAAAAACTTTCAAAGCGATTTCAAATTAAAAATTCAAATTTTTTAGATTAAATTCTATTTTAAATTTATAATTCAAAACAACAGCCAAAACAAAAAAGCGAAAAAGTGAAATAACTTATTTATTCAAAAACGTATATTAAAGAAAAACTTCATCGTATAAAAATAAATTATTTATATTTAAATATCATTTCTTTAATGAAGCAGTTTTTTAAAAAAATGGATCTTGAAAGGCTAAAAGAGAAAAGGAAAATTTTAAGGATGTCCTTTACTAAGCATTTAACAAAAATAGAATTTACTTTAAGTAAGGAAATTTCTGCGGAATTTAATAAAGAGGCAAAACTTGAGGAGCTTTTGAGCTTAAAGTCTCAGCCCACTGAAAAATTAAATGAGTTGATTAAAGCTGATGAGAATATACAATTACAAATTAAAATAAGTGAAATGGCAGCTGACATATCAACTTGCAAAGAATATAAAGATAGAGGTGTAGATTTAAAAACAAAACTACAAAGACAAATAGAAATATTATCTGCCAAACAGGAAATTAGGACAAGCGGTCCAAGCACAGTTAATAGGGATAATACTATTTATTTTAGAAATGAAACTAAAACTGTTAAATTACTTAAGCTCTAAACATACACCCCTTTCAAAGTGATTGTAGTCAATTTCTAGACTTCTGGAATTCTTTTGAAGTTGTGATTCATAACAATGATTCATTAACTAAAGTTGAAAAGTTTACATATCTAAAAACATATCTTAAGGGAATTGCTTTAAATGCAGTTTCGGGATTTTTGCTTACAGATCAAAATTATGATGCATCGATAAAACTATTAAAAGAAAGGTTTGGTCGAACAGATACAATTATTTCATCTCATATGCATAAACTTTTATTAATTGATCCTGTAAAATTATGTTTTAATGTAACAGGTTAAAAAAAAAATGTATGATTCAATAGAAGCGCAGATTAGATCATTACAATCGTTGGGTGTGGCTATAGGTACATATAGTAATTTATTGTGTCCGGTAATTTTACAAAAGTTGTCTGAAGAATTATAGATTATAATCATCAAAGAAGCTTTGTTAATGTTAGCTATCCCTAAAAGTTCTAATACAAGAGAATATTCGTTTAAAAACAAAATGGGTCAAAGTTATCAGTATAGATCTAACTATTTGAATACAGAAAATAATGATTTTGCTAGCATTAAATGTAGTACCGCCACTTTGGCCATGCATGTAGATTCGTATCAACATAAACATGAATCCAATGGGAAATTTGTTCCGCAGCGAAATCTCCATACTTCTTCCGCTGATAGATTTGTAAATAATCAAAGTTGTATATTCTGCTCTCAAAATCATATGAGTCATGATTGCTCGCTTAGTACTTCTGAAAAGAAAAAATCATTAATGGCTAAAGAGAAGTGTTTCATTTGTTTTCAGAATCATATAAGAAAGTTTTGCAATAATAATTATCAAAAATGTAACATCTGTGGTTCCTTTTTGCATAATTCCTTGATTTGCAAAAGTGGACAGAGAGAAACGGGGGTCTTTCAGTGACACCTGCGACGGGGATTCAGTCACCCTCTGAAGAGAGGGGAAATTCTACGGATAAAGCTATGACATCTCTAGTTTCTCTCTCTGCTAAGGAAAAGAAAATCGCAACCAGTTCGGTCTTATTACAAACATTCTTGGCTTTAGTTAACGCAAAACCGAAAAGGAGTGTTCACTTGTGCTGTATGTTAGATGGTGGCCCAAATAAATCTTTTATTCTGAGGGAAGTTGTTGAGTTATTGGATTTAAAGGTTGTTAATAAGGAGGCGTTAAGTTATTTACACTTTCAGAAGTAAAGCCGCCGAGAAACCCATTTAAGATATAGTTGAAGTAACGATACAAAATGTACAAACTAAAAAGCATATTAAAATACAAGCAGTTGTTATTGATTTGATCACTTCTGCTAGAATTTGGATTCCATCGAAGTTTATAAGAAACATAGCGTTGGAAAGGGGAATCGAGTTAGCGGATAATAGTACCTCTGAAAGGATTCATGTTTTGATTGGTTCGGATTACATTTCAGAAATCTCTTAGGTGAAAGGAACATCAGAATTAGCAAAAGATTAATTGTGGTTGATAGTATTTTTGAATATTTAATACAAGGAAAGAAAGATGAAGTTAATTGTAGGGATATATTTGCTAATCATTTAATTGTAGAGAATGAGGAGTTCAATTTTGGTAGAGTAAGGAATTTGTGGTAATTAGAAACAATTGGGATAAATCCGGATAATGAAGTGCCTTTGTCAGATAAACACATTTTGAAATTGTTCGAACAAAATATGGTGTATACAAACAAAAGATATGAAACTCGATTGTTGTGGAAGGAAGATATTAGGGAATTAAAAAGTAATTATGAAATAGCAAAACGTCGTTTATTCGGTTTAAGTAAAATGTTTGAGAAAAATGAGGAATTATATTTAAAATACGATGAAATCATAAAGGAACACTTAAGGGATGGTATTATAGAACGGATGAACATGAATTTAGATAAAAATATCAACACAGGGTATTTTCTTCCACATCACGCTGTAGTGCATGAACAAAAGGATAGTACAAAGGTTAGAATAGTTATCAATGCATCATCAAAAGGTAAAGGCACGTTATAATTAAACGATTGTTTAGAGAGCGGACCAAATTTAAATCTCGATTTACTTAAAATCATGTTACGGTTCAGATTACACAAAATTGCATTTTGTGCAGATATTCAGCGTGCTTTCTTAGAAATAGGAATCGCCAAGGAAGATAGGCAATTTTTAAAATTTTCATGCCCACCCCCCCCCCGCCCCCCTAATCTTGATCTCAGCACTCATAATGTAGAAACTTTTCGCTATACACGTGTGACGTTTGGTGTCAAATGCAGTCCATTTTTACTTGCCGCTGTCATAAGACTTCATATAGAAAAATACATAAATAAGTACAAGAGAGCATGCAAAATGCTCAACGAACTCTATGACAACCTGATTAATAGTACTTCCAATACAATGGAAGCCCTACAGTTGAGTGAAGAAATGATTCACATACTTGGTGAAAAAGGGATGAATCTTCGAAGATGGGCTACAATTTCCACTACTTTACACAAGGCTTGGAAACGTGCTAATATCAATTACTGGAAAGCATCGGAAGTATCAGGTGTACCATTAAAGATACTTGGAATAATATGGGACAATGTGAATGACAACCTAAATTTCGATGTTAGACAATTTGAGAAGTTGAATAATTTTATGAAGGCTGACAAATGTCATTCATACCAAATTCTGAAAAACCACAGGATTCCCGATGAAAGGATCATTGTATTGATGACATTGCTAATAATGGAGAAAATCTGACACGTGGAATAGTTATAAATCATCCAAACGGAAATGATGTTTACAAAGATGTCCCAAAAGACTACACTGAGGATGCGACTCCTAAGAATTTCATGGCTGTTTTGAAAGGCGATGAAATATTAGCTGGTGTTGGAAGCGGTAAAGTGCAAAAAAGTGGCCCAAGTGATCACGTATTTGTATATTTCGCTGACCACGGGGCTCCAGGTCTTATTGCTTTCTCAGCAGATGAACTTTCTGCAATGGATTTAAATCGAACGATAAATTACATGTATGAAAACAACATGTACGGAAAAATGGTAATTTACATTGAAGCTTGCAAATCTGGATCAATGTTTGGAAATATACTGCCAAACAACATAAATGTTTACACCACAATGGCTGCCAATTCTGAAGAATCTTCTTATGCCTGCTACTTTGATGGCAAGAGGGACATTTACCTAGGAGACTCTTACAGTGTTAACTGGATGGAAGATTCTGATCAGGAAGTTCTAACTACAGAAACTCTTCAAAAGCAATTCAAAATCGTTAAGAAGGAAACAACAGAGAGCAAGTGCAGGAGTTCTGAGATATGAGCATTGCCCAATTGCATGTGAGTGAGTTCCAAGGAAGAAAAGATTCAAAGCCTGTCTTTGTGCCTAAAGTGGAGAAGGATTCTGTTCACAGCCACGATGTGCACATTGAAATAATCCAGAGAAAATTGATGAAGTCAAACTTGGAAGAGAAACAATCACTGCTGATGAAAAAATTGAACTAAAAAGACTCTACATGAACGTTTGTGAACCAGATGTATAAAATTATTTAAAGGCAAAAAAGAATTAATTAAAAGATATCTTTATCGTGAAAGGTTACTTAATATTTTTTGGAAAAGGGAGTATCTTCTTCAGTTAAAATGTGCTAATTTAAACAAAAATGTAAAAACTCAATTTAATGTAAATGATATAGTATTATTAGGTGAAGAGAAGGTTCCTCGACAATTGTGGAGACTGTGAGATGGTAAAGTAAGATCTGCCACCATTATAAAGCATCAACAGGTATTATAAAACGTCCTGTACACAATTACTATATAATCTTGAAATAGTGAATAATGAGTAAATTTCTTCGATTTATATTTCCTTATTATTACTTTCTTGTAAATTGTATTGTATAATTTGGTAATTAATTATTTTGAATAATATTTATGCTTTGGATTTCATTGTATTCTTAACATTGAATTTATAATTTGAATTTTTGTTTTGTATTGTATATTGAATTTGTATTGAAATATTCTGGATGAGTTTCTTCATCGGGGTGGGAGGATGTGGTGGTTTGGTTCTCAGTAATCCTTAAAGGGAAATATGTGTGAACCTTCCCTAACGGATGGGGGGATTCAGTTAGTCTGTAACCAACATTGGCCGATAACAGAACCCCTAAAATCAGTGGGTGTGCCTATCCACAAAATAATAGTCTTCAATTTATATTTAATTGTTTGTGTGTTGTGTGTGTCGTCATAGTAAATATTTAAAAAACCCGAAAACAAGGAATGATATCTTGAATATGCGACAAAAGGATCACAAATTTTCTTTCATAAAATTTAACTTGTTTAAAATTTGTTGGTTATATGTATATAACCAACATTAATAGATATTATAACCAATATTAATAGATATTGAGATGTACTATCTATAAGATTGCATCAAAAATTTTGCCCCTTTTCACATTATTTGTTTTGGGTATTCATATTCAAGGCATGAACATGACTATATTATAAAAAAATATTTCATAACCTTAAGTTTAAATTTCTTTGAATCTGAAAGAGTCACTATAATGCGATATATGTAATCTTTGAGACATCAAGTTAGTTAAGTCTCTGTTCTAACTTGAGTTCTTAAAATCATTCACTCTAACCTCCTATGCAAATATTTCTTTAAAAGGAGCTACAAAATATCATGATCAGTGAAAACATTTAGATTCTTCATCATAATACCTTCATAAATACCATGATTTAACAGGTACATGAAGGATATTAACCTTCTTGGAACTGATACAATATAAATTAAAGGTTTCATACATTCATGAATCAAAGACAATCTCACATTACTTTAACAAAAACTTTATAAAAGAACCCCTTATGGAAAAAAAAACGTTCATATTTAAAGCACTTTAAAATTTTGAAATAAATGGTGTTGGCGAGCTCGGCTTTGTTGAGAGTGCCAATATGCTAAAAAGGTTACTGTAAAAGCCTCGCTAGTGGCAGTCCACTTATTGTTGCTTAGGAGAGAGGGTTGCTTTTTCTTCGTAATCAGCGGGACCAAACGTCCCCATAATAGACATTGGATTGGAATCGAATCTATTTGTCGTTCTTGAATTTTCGTTTTCGTACTCCTCTCACCGCATTTTTTGGTCACATCGTAGCCAGAGAAGGCTAGTAGTTCAATAATCTAGAACTAGTATTTGAATATGTCTTCTATTAAAGCACTAAATCGGAAAAGGGACAATATACTCACCCAACTTACAAAACTATCATCGAAACCGTTAGAGAATCTAAAGGAATTTGAACTTCGCACAGTATTGGACACTCTACTGGAAATTACAGAAAAATTTGAAAACATCAAACAAGCATATTTCGAAATTGATAACGATGATGAATTTAAGGATGTGGAGCCCCTATTAAACAAAATAGATGAAGAATTCCAGGTTAGTGGAAAATTGCTACTTTATAAATTTACTGAAGCTAATAAATTTAAAGAAGACAATAATAGTTCAGAGAATGCAAATAATGTTCAGCTTCCTGAAATTCTGCTACCATAATTCGATGGACAACTTAGTAATTGGAGCTCTTTTAAAAGTCAATTTCATAATTTAATACAAAATAATCCCAAGTTATGGAACTCTCAAAAACTGTTTTATTTAAATGCTTTGCTTAAAAGTGCTGCAAAGCAAGGGCAGTCACCGAATGATACATATGATTCCTTATTTAAAGCTCTTACCCTTCGCTATGAAAATACTAAACTCATAATTGATAGCCACATCTAAAAAGTATAATAAATTATAAACCATTAGTAAAAGAAAACCCGGCTGAACTTCGTCTGTTAATAGATACCATGCAGAGGAATATTCACTCTTTAGAGGTATTAAAATTTGAATGTAATAACTTAGTTGATACATCTAATTTGTGCAAAATTAGACAAAGAAACTCATAGGCAATTTCAATTAACCACTGACTTGCATGATGTGCCTACTTGGGACACATTTTTGAACTTTTTGGAGAAAAGGTATCAAATCTTAGAAAACTTAAATCACGTGTGTGTGTGTTTTGACTCTAAACCTAAATTAAATGCCACAAATACACTGCTGGCCACCGTAAATGCAACACCAAGA
>BMAV01025789.1:521190-534294 GCA_019973955.1 Trichonephila inaurata madagascariensis
CTGTGCTATGGTTCGTGATGTGACTGAGCGATCCGTCACTGCCATGTACACAATTTACCTGTCCTCACGTGAAGTGGTGCACTAAGGTGGATACGATCGACCACGGTCAGTTGTACCCTCCTGCATCCAATGGTCACATATCCGTATTACAGTTATTTGGTTTCGTCCAACACGACTACCAATTTCCCTGAAAGATAATCCACAATCTCGGTAGGCCACTATTCTTCCTCTGTCGAACTCGGATACTTGATCAAAAGCTGATCGCTGTTTTCTACTAGACATAACTGATCGTTTTTTGAAAAAACTTTAAGAAAAACACAATTGCCAAACTTGAAATCGTCGAAATCTCCAAGCTTTAAATAGCGCTTTGAGGTGGCGCCACAGGCGAGCGATGTGTGTCTGCGCTGAAATTCTAATCATTTGCAAATCTCACCTCTGCTAATGCATGTTGTAAACTTCATGTTATTTGCATGCTTCCTTCAGGGTGTTGCATTTACGGAGGCCAGCAGTGTAATAACGTAAGAAATAATTTTCCATCCTACAAGTCAAAAAACTTTTTATTAAAATCTGCCTCTCAATATAGTATAATTTGTGAAGAAAATCATTCTTTGTATAAATGTCAAGTGTTCATAAAAATGGAAGTATCTGAATGTTTCAATTTGTGTAAATTAAAAACCTGAGCCTGAATTGTTTGAATCCAGCACATAAACTAATTAACTGCACATCAAAATCGAAATGCTCATTTTGGAATTGCAAACATCATTCCTTATTGCATCGAAACAATATACAACCCATAACGGAAAAAAGAAATCAATCGTCATTTGTAAATCATTCTGCATGTGTAGATGTTGCTCCCCCCCCAATGACGCATTTCGCAATCGGTGAAAGTTTGATTCAAAGCAGTGTGGGAACAATTCAGAATTTTGTTACACAGTCAAAAGAAACTCACGTTCTCCTTTGTACCGCATTTGTTTACATAAAAAATGGTTGTGGTGAATACAAAAAGTGTAAGGCAATTTTAGACTCTACATCCTAAGCGTCATTCATCACAAATAATTGTGCAACCTTTTTGGGATTAAAGAGGAATAAAATTAATATTCCAGTTGGAGGATTAAATGGTGCTACAGTAACTGTTGGTCAACACTATGCTGTCAAGCAAAAATAACAAGTACATGACGGATATTGAATTCTTAGTGGTTCCAAAAATTATGGATTTAATGCCATCTCAGCAAATAGATACTGATTATATACAACTGCCTAAGGGAATTACATTAGCAGATGCTCAGTTTTTCAAACCTTCAAAAAATTGATATTTTACTCGAGACAAAGACATTTTTTGAAATTTTAAAACCGGATTAAATTAGAATAAGTACGGAAATATTGCTCCAAAACACATATTTGAGATATTTAGTTACTGGTAGTGTGCAAAGTAATTCAAATAAAATTAGTCGTCATTTGTCTATTGAAGACACTCGCTTAGATGAAACTTTAAAATCGTTCTGGGAAATTGAAGCTTTGACTGAAAAAACACCTATCGATGATGAACTGAAATATTACATGGAACATTTTGATACTACGCACAATTGGGATAGTAATGGTCGATATATAGTCCAGATGCCCATAGTAAAAGATACAGTTCAACTAGATTTATCTAAAAATATTGTGGTTAAAAGACTCAATAGCACTTTAATTCGATTAAATAAAAATCCAGATATTAAAAAATTGTACAGTGATTTTTTAGATGAATATGAAAACCTAGGTCACATGGAGGAAGTTAAGGAAGATATTCTTCCAAATCCCCATTACTACATTCCTCAACAAGCTGTGCTAAGACCTGACAAAAGTACAACAAAATTACGAGTGGTATTTACGAGGTATATACGAGTAATGCGTCAGCTAAAACTTCGAATGGTATATCATTGAATGATACTTTGCTAAAAGGTGGAACTGTTCAAAATGAACTGCGGTGTACACTTCTTAGATTTCGTGAACACATCATTGCATTTTCAGCTGATGTGAAAAAGATGTACAGGCAGGTGAAGATTCATCCTTCACAACAAGATCTGTTGAGAATTGTTTGGAAAACTTCTGTTGATTCTCCTTTGAAAACTTATCGTTTAACAACAGTGACATATGGTACTACCCGTGCTCCATTCCTGACCACCCGAACCCTTCTTCAGTTGTCAGAAGATGAAAAACAAAATTTTCCTTTAGCATCACCTACAGTTAAAAATGATTATGTCGATGATGTTCTTAGCGGTGCACCAGATTTGGAAACGGCCATTAAGATCCAGCAGCAATTAATAGGAATGATGAATGCTGGTGGAATACATCTATACAAGTGGTGTTCTAATAGTTGTCATCTCCTTTCGAAAGTATCAACTGATGATCAAGAATATGTAGTAGGAAATGATGATCATACATCAGTGAAAGCATTAGGATTGTCTTAGAATCCTAAAAAGGACTGTTTTCATTTCACATTAAATAACAAAGATGTTCCCTCAACCTTAACGAAAAGAACAATGTTGTCATTTATTGCTAAGCTGTATGATCCTTTATGTATATATATATAGGTCTAGTTGGTCTTATCATAGTAATGGCTAAAGTATTCATGCAGAAATTGTGGTTGCTAGGACTTTGTCAGGAACTACCGCATCCCAAGAAAGAAAAAAGTGAATTTGAAAACTTCATTCGTAATTTACAAAATATCGAGCACTTGAACATTCCTTGTTGCATCATTCAAAAGAATAATACACTAGTAGAAATTCATGGATTCTCAGACTCATCGGAACAAGCATATGGCGCTTGTGTTTATGTTCGTTACAAAGATTGTTTTGGAAATTTTAGTGTTCATTTGTTATGCAGCAAATCGAGAGTATCACCTGTAAATGTATTACACTTCCACGCTTGGCTCTTTTAGGAGCTGTATTATTGTCGAAACTTGTAAACAAGGTTCTAGAGGCAATGCAAAGGACTATCGATGCAGTGCACCTGTATACAGATTCTACTATTATGCTATCATGGATAAGGACCCAACCCCATTGTTTAAAATGTTTCATTGCAAATAGAGTGATTCAAATAACGGATCTCACCAGCACATTTGAATGGCATCACATCAACTCGAAAGACAACCCAGCTGAATCCACTATCAAGAGGTCAGTCTGTAGATGATCTGAATAGAAATAACATTTGGTGGTGTGGTCTAGAATTTCTTCATAGGGATGTCTACTTTTTGAATAATTGGGACTGTTCGAACACTGATCTTGTTTATATGAAGGAACTAAAGCCTATTATGAACACTTTTGTCCAATCAACACTGAATGACATATATATATAAACTGACATATAAACTTTCTAATAACTATATGAAATTAATTAGAATTTTAAATTTTCTGTTTAGGTCCCTGCAGAAGCTACAAAAAAAGAATGCAGATGATCTTTTTAACTAGTAGAGAACTAAATCATGTTCGTGATGCTTTAGTACGACAGGCTCAAACTCAGGAATTCAACGCAGAACTAAAAGCTTTAAGATTGGGTAATAATACACCACCACAAAGTAAGTTAAAATCCTTAAACTCTTTTTTAGATGAAAATCAAATTTTGCCAGTTGGAGGTAGATTAATTAATTCTGAATTAAGTGAGAATGCTAAACATTCTATAATATTACCCAAAGGCCATAAACTTACTTTATTAATCTTAAATTATTTTCATAAATTCTTGCACGTAGGACCAAATACTCTACTCCATCTTGTAAGGCAGCAATTTTGGCCAATTAACGGCAGAAATCAGTGTAGACAAATCGTGCGTAATTGTGTAATTTGTTTCAAAAACAAACCAATTTTAATCAGTCAAATCATGGGTAATTTACCTAAAGAAAGAGTAACGGAAACATTTCCTTTTTACCATACCGGTATCCATTTTTGTGGACCCTTTTTTGTTAAATTTAAAAATCAACATAAAGGGATTTAAATAAAATTTATGTTGCTGTGTTTATATGTCTCGCAACTCGTGCAATTCACTTAGAAATTGTTACTGAGTTAAATTCAGATGTTCTCATTGCTACTTTAAAGCATTTTTTTTTCTCGTCGTGGTAAATGTTCAAGTATAATTTCTGTGACAATGCCACAAACTTTGTTAAAGCCTCTAAAGACTTAAGAAAATTGCATAATCTTGTAATGCAACCAGATGAGAAAGTGTCTAGTTTTCTATCCACTGAAGGAGTATATTGGAAATTTATACCTCCCAAATCTCCCAATTTCAGACGAATTTGGGAAGCTGGAGTCAAGTCTTTTAAATTTCATGCAAAAAGAATTATTGGTAAATTGGCTTTGACTCTAGAAGAATTCCTTACAATAACTGTTCAAATAGAGAGAATTCTCAATTCTAGACTTCTTATTCCACTTTCAGCTGAAGCTGAAAACTTTGAAGTTCTTACACCTGGTCACTTTCTCATCAGGTGTGCACTTAATGCTATTGTTGAACCAGATTTATGTTCTGTGTCAATACTAATAAACTTGATAAATATAGAAAAATTACTAAAATTGTACAAAGTATTTGGAAGTCATGGGAAAAAAGAATATTTGAATAATCTGCAAGCCTGTAGTAAATGGCAATCTGATCAATCTAATGTAAAAATTAATACAGTTGTACTGTTAAAGGAAGATAATCTTCCCATAGCTCATTGGATCATAGGAAAAATTGTCCAAACGTACCCAGGTGCTGATGGCAAAATTAGAGTTGTTCAATTAAAATTAGCAAATGGTAACTTTGTTAAAAGACCTATTTCAAAAATTGCTATTTTACCTATTGTGTAACGTAAATATTGAAAATTGATTTTTTATTGCTTTTGATTATTGATTATACTGTAATGATTATTATTGATTTGATTTCGATTGTATTTTTAATTCTTATACTTTTTATTATTGATTATATGTTAGTTCTTACTACGTATGTTGTTTATACCCTCTGTACAAAATTTATGTAAATGTATTATTGGTTTAAAATGTATATTTCAAGGCCCGGAGGGATGTTGGCAAGCTCGGCTTCGTTGAGAGCGCCACTATGCCAAAAAGGTTACTGTAAAAGCCTTGCTAGTGGCAGTCCACTTATTGTTGTTCAGGAGAGAGGGTCGTTTTTTCTTCGTAAACAGCGGGGTCAACGTCCCCCATAATAAACATTGGATTGGAATCACATTTGTCGTTCCTGAATTTTCGTTTTCGTACACCTCTCTCCTCTCGTCACAAATGGTAATTTTTGGAAGATTCATAATTCAAATATTAAGTCATTCTAATTGAATATTAATTTAAGACTGAAATGCATGATATTTACTCTGTCTTTGGTAGCAAGCAGTTGCTTTACAACAACTGTGTCAGCCAACAAAAGAACTCTAGTAACAGACGACAACAGTGTCCTTGCAGCCCGCACCATGTTATTTTTATCAGCATATGACCTAAGTTGACCACATTCATCTGGTTGAACATCACATAACTGCTCAATAATACTACCTGGAAATACATAACATATCTACATTAATTTAATGTAGAATTAGTAATTAGTACAAAATAAAAATTTAAGTATTTTAACATTACCAATAAAATGCCTAACATTAAGATAACAATATTAGTAACAAGATAATTTAATATTGACTGAAATTCAATACAAGGAGAGAAAAACTAACCAGCAGTTCTTGCATCTTTACAAGCTTCATACATGTCAGACTTAATTTCACAATTGTCATCAGCAATTGCTTCTCCAACAGATACAAATTTCTGGACAGCAAAATTTACAGCTTGACCTACATGAACTATTGCTCTGAGTGTTTTTTCAGATTTTATTGGTTTTTCTTTGGCATTAACTAAAGTTGTAATCTGAAAAGAAAAAATTAAATATACATCTGTAAAATCCAAGAGTCTGAGATTTATCAAGATAGCCTCTACCTCTTCAGTTCACTATGAATTACACAAAAAAGTGAACATATCTTATATTTTTTTACATCTTGTACTTTTTTTAAAGCAGTGTTTCAGAATTTTTTTGACAGATTACCTTAACAAGATTCATTACCATAATGTAGTGAAACCTTCCTTCTTATAATTTGTGAAAACTATTTTTAAAACATACTAAATCTAAAATTTAATTTTTTGTACAATGAAAAATAGTTATTATATTCGTCATTATATCTATGTGTTTTATCTTTGAAAATGCTTAGAAATCTAATCAGATCTTGGAATCATGTGAAAATAAAAGATATTTCAAATTTTTATAAAGCAATCTTAACAGTAAACAGATTTTTGTAATAGTTATTATTAAGATCTTGATTCATAAATATTGTCATAGATGCAAATAAAAATTTGTAAATTAAAAATGATTTTTTGATTTTTCTTTGAAAAATTAGCTTAAATAGAAAAAAATTTATTTTTAAATTAAAATTTTATTGTTATAACTTACTATTGTAATATGTTAAAAATGAAAAAAATCTCTTTTTTATTCATGCCTTCAAAATTCCTTACTATATAGCCCTTGTGTTTGTAACAAACTAAATATTTTATAATTTGCTCTCTTTACTCTTAACTTGTTCAGGACCATGATCACATATATGAGATCATTTCAGGGAACACGGTAAAGTGTGTGAGAATGCATTTTCCCCGTTCTGAGGCCCGTAATCACACCAATGTGATCTGAATTTAGAATGATTATATAATATAAATTTTGGCATACTTTTTTCAGTAATGATTTTATATGAATTTTTAATTGGAGTTAGGTTTAACAGAAAAAATTGCCTGGTCCTGAAAATTCTGGGTTAACGAACACAAACTTAAACTTAAAAAATACTTCTTGTATTCATATTGAAATTACCAACAAATGAAATATAAGGCTACAAAGCTTGAAATGCATTGTAGTTAATTTACATCACAATATAATCTGAGAAATTTCCCAAATAGTAAGAGCTAAATAAAATACTATAAGTACCACTTATGACAATTAATATTTTTTAACATGTTTCATGACTAACTATACATCTCAAACCAATTTCATGATGTCCTTCACAAATAAAAATACTAAAAGAATTAAAAAAACTAAACAAGAATAAATCTATTTTGAATTTAATTCATAGTTCAGTGATAAGAAACTCTTAACTTAAAAAATGACAAGGTAATTTTATAATTTTATTAACACATTTGAAAACTTCTCTAACAAAAATACAAAGCTGTACAGGATATTAATTATTTCAATATTTATTATGCACATGAATTGCAGGGATAGCTAATACTTAGGATCTCTACTAGTGGCCAGGGTATCTTTGTTTATTTGCATTTGGAGATACAATTACAATTTAAAATTTTTTTCAAATTTAAAATTAACTTGCCAAGTAAAAAATTATTGATAAACTTACTTTCCAAAATTTTATTTACCACTATGCAAAATTGTCCTTTTAAGAAACAAAATGCTTATTTACACTTTTATATCCTGACTTTTCAGACTTAGAAGAAACCATATTACTCAATCATCTATTCTGCCATCTAGTAATATGGATTCTAATATTAATTAGTGATACTGAACAAATCTATAATACTGCACTCAAAATTAATAGCCAGCCAAAATTAATTTTACAAGGATATGCGATCTCTTTGAATTCAAATAGAAATTGCAGCTTTTAGAAAGCATTTAAAATTCACTACATATTATTTAGATATGTTTCTGGGTAGTCTTCAAAGACAAAGTTTGGAAGCAAAATAGACCATATTATATAACAAAAGAAAACCAGGAGAATTTCAGCAATGAAGCAAATTTATATAATCATTATCCATTAGTTCATAATTTACACAGAAACAAATCTATCCCAAATCAGATGACTGATCAAACTTTAAATTTGAAACTTTTGGCCATAAATGACTATTAATTAAAAAAAAAGAAAATTAATACAAACACTTCAGCAATAAGACTTTCAAATTGGAACTTAAACAACATAAATCTACATAAAATATTATTTAATGAAAGTAACAAATGATTTTATATGTTGATTTCAGATTTGTAAGATGTTTTTACGTAGAAAACATAATTTACTTTAATATTAAAAAACAAAATGAAGTTTATTCAATACAAATAATAAGCTGTCATAAATGGTTATTACACAATTAAAACATAGTTATAACTGAAACCAATTAAGAGTAAATATAATTTCTTTTTCATAAAAATTTACAAATCAGATATTAGCCAAATGCTTAAATCATTTACAAAAAGGAGTTGAAAACATTACATTGAGATTTAATGGGGGAAAATATATTTTCAATTACAAAAATAACCCATAAATACCATATTAATATATTTTCTTTTTCAATATTAACTATTTCATGATATATCTTCAACAGCCATTTAAATCTTTTAGAAGAGCAGATTAAATATAAAAAATTTAGACACATTTTAACAAGCTAGTATCACACAACTCTGACACACACAGTAAAATTTTTCTTCAGCCTATGAAGTACAGACATTATTAATATTTAAAATGCATGTTTTAATGAAATATGAAGAAAATACTAAATAAAACACAAAAAGAATCTTTTACAATACATGTCAAAGCTGTAAGACTGTAAAATAACTTAGATACTTTTTAATATTTTATTTCTAATTAAGTATAAGACTGACATCAAAAGCAAAGTGGAAAAATATAAGACACACAAAAAAACACTTACAGTATACTTGCCAATAATTTTATATTTAAATTTCATTCCTGACTGAAACATTATAATTATCCATTCAAATATCCTACTTTTACACTGTCTCACAACACACAATTTTATCAAGCAAATATTGTCTAAAATAACAAAAAAAGAAATATGTCCTGAAAACCATGATGAAAAAAGTGGTCTGCATTTTTAAAGCAACCAGTACAGCATAAAATTTACAGGTTGTATTTTTTCCCCCACCCTTTCAGAAATATACGAAAATGGAAATCATCATAGACATCCGAATACAAATCTCAACACATTTAATTCATTCCACAAAGCGATACTCTTTTCTTTCTAATAACATATACTCATGTAGTTGATATTTTAGAAATTATACTCAATTGTACATAAACACTTATTTTGTAATCTTTACATACTTATATGTATTAACATGCATTTTTAGAAGTCGAATGATTCATTTTCTTTTCCATTACATTTTAGTATGTTATATAGCTCTTGAATTTATCGTAATGTTTTGTTTACTTAATTGAATCAAATATTAACTCTCCTTTTAAAATACACGGTAAAAAAAAATTAAATGGCATTTAAATATTTTTCGAAGATGTTGAGTGAAATGTCAAGCAAATGACAATGCATCATTTATTTGTGAATGACAACTTAAAGAAAGTTTATGGTTATAAGTGTGTAAACACAAAAATGTGAAATAACAAAGATTATTACTTGAGTGACTAGAGGAATTAATGTTTTTTCAACCGATTTCGTTCGAATTTCTAAACTTATTGGTTCGTGTTTCGCTACTACTGCCATCTTGAGTTATGCAGTAAACCTTCACTACACTGTTTGTTCTTTTTCTGTCTTTGCATCAGATTTTTTGATTGTTGCCAAACTATGAAATGCTTTTCAGTGTATGCCTTCACAAAAATTAAACATTTTGTAATTACTTCAGTAACTTCTGCATTCTCTCGACATGTGAATTTAAATAAGAGGGATATTTTGGCTTTGATATATTTGAGTCATTGAGACCAAAGTTGCAATTCTTTTGAATATGTCAATTTCGATTGATCATCTCTTGTTTTTCGTGTACTTAAATTCAGCAATTTTGAAAATCTCTTAGAAAAAGGCAAATAGCCTCGAATATGTTTCTGAAATTAAAACCATTGCAGAATCCCTCGATATCCTGGAACTGGTAAAAAAGAAAGTCTGTTCATGTTTTTTGGCAAAAGCGAACTTTTTTTCATGGAATTCTCAGACGTGTAATTTTAGCTATGTAATTGAAATTCACAAATTTTATTATTTTATTCAAAATAAGCATAATTTAACAAGTTGAAGTTTAGTGAAAGTATTGAAAATTTCCAGCATCGATGAAGTATAAACAATTACTTGTTGATACTGTGTGGTAAACCCATTGGCATCAATAACAGCTTGACACCTACGAGTCATAATGTCATGAAGATTTTGGTTGAAGGAGAGATGGACCTTCCATTCTTCCTCAAGTTGGGAGAATATTTCATCTTGCATTTTGTCGACTCCTGTTCGACTCAGACCCCATGATGAGTGAGTGAATATTAAAGTCGCACTGTTCAGCTACACGAGGGCTTTTGGCGACGGACCTCGTAATTTTGAACCATGGTCAAGTGACGAGGACGACACTTGAGCTGCCACCCTCCCCCCCTCTCCTAACTACCACACCACACCAACAGGAGGACGTTTGAGCTCTAGACAGATTTAACGTGCATCGCTTTACACGGCGGTTCTTTAGTGGTTCTGGGCTTTAACTCATGACATGCCTGCCATGATTCGATACCTTAACCACTGGGCTACCACAGCCCACCCCCATGATAATATTAAGTTCTGAGCAGAGGCGTATCTACCGCCATATCAATGATATGGGGTCCCAACATATGTGAGAAAAAAATTGTAACATGTCAAGGGGTCTCAAAAAGGGTGTTCAAGAAATTTTGATACAGGGCTCAATCAGGACTAGCTACACCAGTGGGTCTTGAGAAATGGTTTGGCCAGAGAAGGAGAATCACATGACGGCGAGAAAATTAGTTCTGGATGTATTTGGATGGGTACTTCGGATCAGTGTGAAATGGGGAAAATGAAGACTCGATAAAAAGAATTGCTTACAAACCGACTCATGGTTTTCTCAAGGATATAATGAAATTTATGTATCATTCCCTGAGGCAGATTCAGGGAATGATACATAAGTTTTCCAGGCAAAAGAGAAAGACGCATCCACAAAGCATAACATTCCCACCCTTATGCTTCATTGTTAGAGTTTGGGACTTTGGTTGGGGGCCTTATAGACCATGAATCTACTGTATCCCATTCGTACCAAACACCATGCGTTTGCGATTCTTCGTAGAAATTGTCAGTTTCTTGACAGGGCATTTTTCCATTCAGTCTAGCTGCTTGAAACCTTCGCTTGATAACACGAACAGAGTGTTTTGAATTTTAGGGGTCATAAAGCTCTCGTGTATTGTCTTCAGCCGTCATGATGGGATTGACGTGTGAAAGACGTGCCACGTTCCTGTCGAAAAAATGAGGTGTAGGACGAGGACATCCTGACTTGGGAACCTTCAGAGCTCTGCCTAGTCTTTGCGGTAAATTAATATACTTTAGTGCTAATTTAACTACATTTTGATCTATTATATTGCTTTGAATAGCTTAGTAGTTTATTTATATGGTACTATTAAATATAACTAGCAACTCAAATCATTACTCTATTTACATATTATAAACTTTAAAATTTTGGGTGAAATAATGTTATATATATATTGTGTATGCTTTGTAAATTCTTTCCAAGTTTGTATTAATATAACTTTTAATGTTCTTCAACTAATTTATTTGCTTTTGTGTAATTCAAAATAGCATTATTTTCATTTAAAAAATTTATTCATTAGTAAAAACTTATTCATTATTATTAGTTCAAAATATCACTATGTAATCAGTACTTTAATTTTATCCTTCATCCTTTTTTTTCAATAACTTTGGCAAAGTACTTAAATTATGTGTTGATTAGTTAATTTGTGGGATTTCATGTCAATTGTGATTTTAAAAAAATTAGTTTTAATGTTCTATTTTTATAAGTTATGAGCCAATTTAAATATATTTTGATAAATAAAAAAAAGATGATTAGTTATTATTAGTAAAAAAATGTATTAAATCACTGAGTAATTTGTAAACATTAATTAAAACAATTATTTAACTAATATCTAAATCCACTAATTCTTTAAGTATGTATAATACGTAGAATTAATATATATAGATTTGGGATAAAATATTGTTAATGTGGGTATGTTAACTGTTTTGTGTGGTGTTTAAATTATACATAAGTTAATTTCAAAGAATATAATTCCATGCTGCATTGCTCATTTAAATGTTTTATATGCATCAGAATATTATATATATATGCTGTAATTGAATCACTAATTAATTTATTAATATAATTTAGTAGAAAAAATCCCAGTATTATAAAAATATCTCAAATTCATAATTTCATTCAGCACTTTTGAGTCAAGGTTGGGACTTTCAGTAAAGTGTTATTTGTTACTAGTCATTTTTGTAGATTATGTAAAATTTAGTACTAAGTATACTTAATTTTCATTCATTTTATTGAAACAGTAGTTTTCCGTAGATCAAAGTAACATAGAATTAAGTAACGCATTTGAGATGTGCATGAAATATTTGTATATTATTCAGCTGGGGAAAAAATACTACAATAGTTACTATCTCAAAATTAAATTTATGATTTTATCTACTGTATTTTGTGAATTTACAATTTTTAATGTATATGGTTGATTACTGGACTTAATTTTCACTAGAGTCAGTTTTAACAAGTTACATACATATTTATGTTCATATTTTTGTATTTTATGAGCTTTTAATGTTTAGTATTATAAGAATTAGATTTAAGCTTCAAATGTTATGAAAGCTTATCTACAAGTTTCAGACTCATTCAATGAGTTTTTAACTATGTAAACTATAAAGCATAACGTTTTTTTTTTATTATTATTATCTAAAATAGGTTTTGAGAAGTAAAAAATTAACAATTGAGAAACAATGCTTGTATATTCAAAAGAAAATTAAATCATTCAGCTTCATTATGAGCTAAATCATACAAGTACAATCTACATAAAAAATCCCTCACAATATCAGTACTCTCTTCTCAATGCAAAATTAAATGAAAAACAATCCAATTATAAAAATTATAAATGTGCCGAATTTCAATTATTATAAGAACCAAAATTTGCAATGAATAATATATAACTATGTTGTTTTAAGCTATTTCCAGATGGTAAATGAAACTAGAAAATATATGAAAGACACCAGATAAAGCAATCATTAAAAATCAGTTTTCCAAAAAACTTCCGTCTTCAAAAAAAAAATTGTATGTTTCGGCACACAGTTAATT
>BMAV01025790.1:0-10209 GCA_019973955.1 Trichonephila inaurata madagascariensis
ATCAAAAAGTTATATTTAAAAATTAAATCGTTTTTTAATTGTTGGCTAAAAAAAAAAAAATAATTCTTAATATAAGAATAAAATGATTAACGAGAAAATTAATGTCATTGGTGTAAAAGCGTGGGGTGCTCGCGATATCAATTGTTATAATTTCTTACTAGTTCGATTACTAATTTTCTCGTTGATCATTTTATTCTTATATTAAGATTACTTACTCAATCTCTATAAACTTTTTAATTTTTAAAACTATAATTTATTTTTCATTTTTTGGTTCGATCTACAATAAAAGCCTGTTTTTTTTAGTTTTTAAAACTATCGTTTATCCTTTGTTGAATTTATCTCCGAGTTTCATATTTGGAGCCGGAATTACGTGGCTGCTGGAATTAGTTTGCTCTTCAATGGATATTGATAAATGAGTCTGAAGGTTATTTATTCTCAACCGTTTATGGGGCCTAGGATAAGCCCCCTATCGTTGTATTTCAAGGATTCCGTCTCTATAGATACAGGTCTTAACTAATAAAAGTGTTTTAAGAAGAAATATTAAATGCCAATCGTATTATTACCTTTTAAACGTATTGCAATAATGTTAATTCGTATCATCACTTCCAAAGTATTGCTTTATCAAAATAAAAAAAAATATTTAGCAATTTAGAAAATGGGCTTAGAATTTATATTATGGTAAGAAATCGCTAACCCACCCTACCCTTTCTCACATAAGGAACACATTTTTTTGTTTTATTTGTATTAACCAAAGCCTATTCACGGTTTTAGGGTTGCACCTTAATCTTTTAGTCGCTAAATCTGAAATTAGTCGCCAAGTCTGGAAATGGCATGTGGAATTAGTCGCCATATCTGAAAATGGTTTATGAAATAAGTCGCCAAATCTGGAAGTGGTACACAGAATTAGTCGCCAAATCTATAAATCGTATTCCTAATTATCCTAATTAGAAAAATGGAACAAAATTATGAAGTTATTGTATTGTCCTCGGTCCTTTACAAGTGTGCAAAATTTCGAATTAATCTGACCTTTTAAAGTGGGTAAAAATAGAGTTAAAAGATTCCATTACATACGAGTGAAACTTATAAAAGCGTGTTCATTAAAAGAGAGAGAGAAACCCATCAGTACCAGTAGACTTTTCTGCAATATTTGTCATTAATAAGTAAGCTGTCAATTCAATCTATTGTATTATATTTAACCGCAATCAGTGATCTTAATTACACATTTCAAATGCTACACTTGGCCGCGGTAGCCTAGTGGTCAAGGCATTGGATCGTGGCTGGCGTGTCATGGGTTCGAGCCCAGTACCACTGAAGACCCTCCGTGTGGGGGAGCGATGCACGTTAAATCTGTTGAGAACTCAAACATCCTCCCGTTGGTGTGCGTGATTGTTAGGAGAGGGGGTGCCGTCCTCGTTACTTGACCATGGATCAAAATGACGAGGTCTATCGCTTAAGTTCTCGTGTCGCTTAAAAGTGGGACGTTCATTTTTACTCACTCACTCACTCATTCATTCATTCATTCAACTGCTTTACTTTCAACTTTTAAGTACCTCCTTCAAAAAGAGAAATTTTGCAGAAAGCCCCTCCCCTCAGTGAGTATGGTATTTCAAGTTAGATTGATTGATTGAGTGAGTGAATATTAACTAATATTAACTATAATATTATATTAATCGCACTGTTCAGCTAAACGAAGGCTTTTGGTGACGGACTTCGTCATTTTGAATCATGGTCAAGTGACGAGGACGACACCTGAGCTGACACCCCCTCTCCTAACACACCACACCAACGGGAGGATGTTTGAACTCTTGATATATTTAACGTGCATCGCTCCCCTACACGACGGGTCTTGAGTTTGAGCCCAGTACCACTAATGACATGCCTGCCATGATCCGATACCTTGACCACTGGGCTACCGTAGCCCTATTTCTAAGTTACAACGAATGACTTTAGTCTCTCCATTATATGCCTCCATTATATGTTGCCTTTATATGGTTGAAGACGTTCTTTACTTGATTTAGAAAACATGTGAAATGAGTCCATTCCAACCCTAAGAGCGCAGGTCCGGATAAGAAACAAGTTCGCGGTTCTAAAAACCGCACTCTCATCGCCTTCTGCCGTAAGTGCTTGATCAATTTTTTTCCAATAAACTTTGTTCCGGACCCGAAATCATTTCTGGCTATTTTTTTTTCAGTAAGGCGGTAAGAGCTTATGTTTCCTCACTACTTTTCTCGTGTCAAGATTCTTCTTTTTTTTTTTTACTCTTCCCGAAATATAATTTGTCTACCTCGACCTTTACGTTTTATTATCCATTTCGGCACCGATACGTGATCCGCGTGTTGACTGGAGTCGAGAAAATTTCTTCCATCACCCCGCCAGGGCTGTCCAAGAAAATCACGCGACGGGAAAAAGGACCGTAAATACCTTAGGGGGAAGAGAAAAAAAAAGTCACAAGTTTTCAGTCCAGGTCACGTATTTTTCGCCATTTCCCCCGGACAATTTCATTGCATTTTTATCAAATTTTACGTCCAATTATCTTTAAAACCCCTCGTGCATTTGACACTCAGAGTAACTGTGACCGTCGATTCGCCTTCGTTATTTACAACCTCGGTGTATTTTGTTAATTGAATGTGTTTCTTACAGAGGTATAACGTGTGGTTGTGTTAAAATTAAATTTCTCTTAAGACTTGGTACCCTTTGAACAACTCTTTATTTATGAATTTAAAAATTATATTTTAACATTTTATATGCTATTTCTATTCAGAAAAAGGATACGAGATAAAATTTTTCATATATTATTCACACAATTTTAAAAATTTAAATTTTTTGAAGAAAATTTGGAAAATTTTAAAATTTTACTCCTTTTGTAAATATTAATTTTTTGACCTGAAATTTTTTTGTAATATTCTTATGGATGTTCTTAACAATTTTAGGGATCGATTTTACAATAACTTAATTCGTTTTCGAGGAAAAAAACAAAATGTTGACATGCATGCTAAAAATCAAAGAAAAAACCAATATCTCTTACATTTTATTTTATTTTTTAAAAAAAGTATTTTGTTTACAGCAAAATGGATCCCTAATTTTGTTACATGCTTTATATGCAACACGCAGTAAAAAAATGGAAATGATTGGTAAATAGTTGTGAAAGGAGTAGCATTTTGAATGCACTAATGTTTCGAAAAACACAAACTGAGAAAAACCACTTTAAAGTTTATAATTCTGAAAAAAAATTATAATAAGCTTAAATAAACTTAAAATACAACTTTAAGGTATTAGTTATATATTTTTTCTTGAAAATAATTGCATTTTCGTATTTTTCAACCCATACATTTTTATAAATGATCAATTTTAAGAAGGTATTAATTGCACAAGAAAATTCAAGAAAAATGTTAAATTTTTTTTCTGTCACGACCGAAAGTTTAGTTTTTTTCTTCACATAATATTGAAGTATTACATTTGTATGAAAAACATATCAGGAATAAGAACTGAAATTATGAAATTATTAATATAAAAATGCCTTAATTCAAAAATTTTACATGCACACATTTCACAAAGAAAAATTACATTATTGTATTGTATCGAAAATATTCTGCTTTATATATTACACATTCTTTTTTTTATAGTTATTATTTTTCTTTATAAAATAGATTTTTTAAAATCAAAACGCTCTTTTAAGCATTTTTTTTCTAAAAAGGGGGCGTGGCTGAACTGCCTAATTTGTTTTCAAATGAAGTTTTATTCAACTTCTAACTTTCCGACATGCACAAGTGATACATCAATCGAAAGATAATAATGCAAAGAGTAATATTAAATAAATAAAAAAAAAAACGAATGATTCATTTTTGGGGTACCAAGTCCCTTTAAGGACTTACATATAAGGAATGGAAATTTTTTTTTTAAAACTAGATTTTTGTACATTTTATCTTTATTATTGCTTAAGGAATCTTCGCTGACCACCTGGGTTTTTAAAGGAAGAGAAAGACGGGGGTAAAACCCTTTTATGGACCCGGGTCTTTTTTTTTAAAAAGAAATGTTTAATAAAATTTATAAACGTCCCTAAAAAATTTTTTGACTTGTGATTATTGGGAAAATAGTAAGACTAAAGACTCAACAGCTCATAACTCTTTATTCACTACGAAAAAATACATTTTGTATTATAGTAGTAAATTTTTAGTTATTATACGTGTAATTTAAATTATAAGGTAATATTAGTGTGACTTTTGATGTTGCTGATTAGATGGGGCAAATAACTTATAATAGGAATGTAAGATGTTATTTTTAGTAGAACGCACGCTGAATTGGAGTCATCCGTAAGCGAGGCTTTAATGTTATTCATCTCTGAAAATAATAGGTACTAGATGAAAATGTGGTTATAATAGCAGGAGTCTCAACTTCTTCAAACAGTTAAATGTATTTGGAATTGAACTCCATGTTTCTTAACTTCCATTACTAGCACTTTTAACTATGTATCAATTTCTAATTTTTTTCCTTTTTTAAAAAATTTTTTTGAATCTAATTGAACTATGGGGGAAAATCAATCTTTTTAAAAAAAGTTTAGTTTTTAAATAAAGTCACATCAAGGTCCCTAAAAAACGGGGTTTCCGATAGTTAGATTTGAGAAATATCGCAAAAATTCCCTTGATTGAAAACAATTACGGAAATAAGTTCTTCATAACTTTTCTTCGTCTTGTTTCTCATGTTATCTAAATCTTTGACATTTTGTTTAAGTTTAGGAAGTACTTGTAGTTTCTTGTAATAATATCGTTTATGAAAACACGCAGTTTAGCGTCAAAAGCGAAAATGAGATCCCTCAAGAAGTAACTCCACAGTGAACTTCGTTATTTTGGACTAAAATTCAAACTATTTTGATTGGTGGCGCCCAAAATACTGTGTCGCGTGCCATTGATGGCACACGGGCCACTGGTTTGCAATTCCTATTTAAGAATTATATTTAGGTCGCTTTATAAAGCTACAAGAGGGCTAATGGCGCAATGCTCAAAGGTACCGAGTTTAGGGCTTAGAGCTACAAACGGATCCCTCGGAAAACCCAATCACCCCCCCCCCAGTCTTTATTGAAAAAAAAAAATCAAAGTTCGGATTTTTGACAGCATTAACCAAAAAAAACATAATGGGGAAAAATAATAAAATATTCGATACATAATCAAATACAAAACAAAAATAAAAACATAAAAAAGGGGTATTGGGGAATTCCCCAAAAAACCGAGCTCACCGAAAAAAGGGTTTGAGTTTAAAAAAAATCCCCGGGAAACTCACCCCCGTTCTTTTTATGAGCAAAATCAATATAATTTTATAGGTAAACATTAAATTTACATATTCAAATTAAAGGTAATTTAAATAAATACAAATGTTATTGCAAGTACACACATACAAAACGAAATTTAAAAAAGAACATAAAAGGGGAAAGAGGAAAAAAAATATACATTATTCAGCATTCTTGCAAATACATCAAAAGTAATATAAATAAAAATAAATGCACCGTACAAAAAGAGAGGAAAAAAAAAAAAAGGCAGGAAACATTTGGGAAAGGAGGGAAAAAGAAAATGAGATGAGGAAAAAAACGCCTGTGACCATATAAAAGAGTACTGATCCAATCCCAACTAAAGAATTGGATCCCGGGTTGTAGAGGCAATTTTAATACAAGATTTTAGTTTGAGTGAATGGAAAGATTTCTAACGATAGAGATTGGAACCAGGCCTTTTAGCATTTTGAGATGGAGAGATCCAATGGAAATCCTTAGTCAGGGGACATGTGAAATATAATGGTCAGTGTCCCCAACAGATCGACAAAAACAATTGGGAATAGCTTTTAATTTGAAGCGATGCAAATAAGAAAGAAATGGACCATGGTTTGTTAAGAATTGTCGACGAACCTCATCATTTTAAACCAATGATCAAAAAATGAGGACGACACCTGAGCTGGCATCTCCCTCTCCAAATTTCCTCAATACACCGATGAAAGGATTTTGAGCCATGACAGAAAAAACGAGCAGCAACCCCACTAGATAGTGGGTCTTTAGAGGTACTGGGAATCGAGCCCAAAATTCGACTGAAACAATACCGGTGACCAGTTTGCCACCATGACAGCCTCAAGGCAGTTGAGCCTCGGTCAAGTAACGAGGACGACACTTGGGCTGGTACCGCCTCTTTCAACTACAATTCCACGCCGGCGTCCATCCGGTGTAGTGATTAGTGATGCTGACTGCTGTGCCGCAGGGCCTGGGTCCGAATCCCCGAGAAGGCATGGATGTTTGTAAATGTTTAGCGTCTTTGCGGCATGTCGAGCCGCAAGTCCTCTTGTGAGGTTGGTGGAAGGGGAAGAGAGATGGGAGATCCTTGACCACCCCTATAGGGTGTTCTCTCTCAAAATTGGAACAAAACGTACTGTCACCTGTGAAAAGACCGAAACAAGCCAAACGTACTGTCACCTGTATGGTGCTTGTAGCGGCTCCTATATAAACCAGTAACAGCCTCCGGACAGAGATGATCACTTTTGTCTAGTGATCATGTTACTGGGCTTCGGATAGATAGATTATGGGATCTAACACCGACATTGGTGACCCGAATGTGTTATGCATCTACGAACCCTAGCGCGAAGCGGGTTCTGTCCTCGGATTCACCTCCACATTGAGGATCTTGGCTGAATTAAGAAAAATGCTACCTTCTGATATCTCGTGGCGCCCTCTACCCGCAACAAGAGCTATAAAGTCGTCAGGCCCACTTGACGCAGCAACCAAAGTCGTCAGAACCCACTTGACGCAGCAACCAAAGTCGTCAGACCCACTTGACGCAGCAACCAAAATCGTCAGACCCACTTGACGTAACAACCAAAGTCGTCAGACCCACTTGACGTAACAACCAAAATCGTCAGACCCACTTGACGCAGCAACCAAAATCGTCAGACCCACTTGACGTAACAACAAAAGTCGTCAGACCCACTTGACGTAACAACCAAAGTCGTCAGACCCACTTGAAGCAACAGCAACAACTCATACGCTCGCCATAACAAATATCTCGTTCGTTCGCCTACCCTTCGACTCACTGGTGGGGGAGTGGTGTAGCGGTTCCTATATAAGCCAGTAACAGCATCCGGACAGAGGTGATCACGTTTGTCTAGTGGTCATGAAACTGGGCTTCGGATACATAGATCACAGGATCTAACCCCGACATGCTCAAAGCTACGGTTAACGCCAAGCGTACATCTAGTCCTTTGCCGCGGGGAATTTCGTGGTCCTAGATCTGACATCGTCTGACAGGTGAAATTAGTAATAACAACACAGCTCCACGCCAAAGGGAGGACTTTAAGCCTCGACGTGCATCAACCCTCCCCCCTCTTCAACGGCACAAGGACTTGAACCCTCGACAAGCGGACAATGAATTCGTCACCATAACCACTAGGCTGCTGCGGTTCAGACTTAATGAGCAATAACGACGAATACATATTTTTAAAAAGGATGTCAAAATAAAAATCAAGCAATAAATTTAACAATTCTAAGAGTAAAGAAACCTAAACGGTTGAAGGTCTAACATGTATTCCTTCTAATGCTCCCTTTTCGCCAGCCGAGGTACATTTCACAAACCACTAAAAATAATTTTTTTTTCGGTTGTGTTAACAGCATTCGAAAAAAAACTTCAAGCATCCTTTTTGCGTCAACACTCATTTTCCAGCGGGTCTTACAAAAAAAGGAACGAAAAGCACCAAAAGATAACTTTCGATTCCGTCATTATCGAAATTCCAAGCTGACCTTGAACATGTTTATCATTCCAAGCACACACCAACTGTTAGCGATAAACATGTTCGCATCCACAAATCGAAAACGTGCGCTATGTTTTGCTGGATAGATTTCAACCTCTCGTGATAACACGAGCGGATCTGGAGAAATGTTTTTCTCACAGAGACAAAGAAATCGAGACTGAAAATACGATAAATTCCTCATAGTTGAGTGTCCTTTGTAAAATGATGTACCCCTCCCCCCCAAAAGTGTGAAGAACAGATTCGTACACAATTATGTTTCTATTTTTCTCGAAAAACTCTAGTTAAATATAACATATTTAAAGTTATATCACAAATGAGAGTTGGTTGGGTGAATTTTAAACCCCCCCGACTCTTCAGCTACACGGGGGCTTTTGGCGAGGGAAACCAGTCTTTTTTGAACCATGGTCAAGGACGTGGACGGACATCTGGGCGGGCACCCCCTCTCCCCCTACCCCCAAACGGGAGGACGTTTGAGCCCCGACAGTTTTTAACGTCCGCTCCCCACACGGCACGAATAAGTTAATTTTAAAATAATATTTTCTCAAAAATGAATATTTTATAAAAGAGCAATGTATGCAGAGTAGCATTTACACATTTCTATTCCGAGAGAATAATTTTTTATTGCACCTCTCCACATCTCTATATAAGTTAATTTATATTTCATTTAAAAAATTTAAATTTTTAATATTTAAATTTTTTTTTGTTAAATAATGCATTACAAAAAATAGTTTGAAAAATTTAAAAAAAAAAACCAACCCCGGGTGGTAATTAATTTTTTTAACGGACCTCAGGGCTTGGCCATGGTTTGTCCTGTAGGGAAAATTTTAGCCCCAAATTCTTTTTGGGGTTTGGGGTATCCTTTTTTTAAAAGGGTTTAATAAAACCATTTTTTTTTCATCCCGGCCCCAAGCAAGACAATAGTATAGACCAAGGGGGGGCTGGCTTTTTCCTTTGGGCCGCATTCATTTCCTTTTAAGCGGGCCGCATCACGAGGATAAAAAGGGGAAAAGGGGGGTTTAAAAATAAAAAAAATTGATCCCAAATAATTTTTCCCCCCGTTTTGTTTTTTTAAATTTTTATTTTTTTTTTTGTCCTTTCCCCCAATTAAAAAGCTTTTTAAAAACACCCCTTACTTTCTTATCCTAAAAATTTCCCTTTGATTCCCAACAATTAAAAAACTTCAAGATGTCCTTTTACCCCCAAAATTTTGGGACAGACCTCGTCATTTTGAACCATGGTCAAGGACGAGGATGTCCCCGAGCGGCATCCTCCTCTTCTAACACCACAACCACACCAACGGGAGGACCCTGGGCTCTCAAAAAATTTAACGTGCCCCCCCACCGGTGGTTCTTGCTTGGGGAACCAGACATGCCCCCATGACCCATCCCGCCCCCGGGGCTACCCCACCCCACTAGCCTCAAATGCGTGTTTCCTCCCGCGGTTCTTTTTGGAATTAGTACAAAAATAGTGTAAATCATATCGGATGGAAAAATTAATATTCTTTTTTTTTTTTTTGTAAATTTGAAATTTCGCAAAACGCTTTTCCCTTTACATTATTGGCGTTCAAAGGAAACTTGGCGAAATGTTGGCGTTAGAGTCGAGTTTGGGATCATTTTTGGGATAGTTGACGATTTGGTGAATGTAGAAAAGATTTCCCAAGTTTCAGAGAAATCTACAAAATTCTTGACGAAAACGGTTTTAGGGGAAAATTATTTTCGCTATAAAAAAATTGGTTCCACTCAAAAATTCGGACCTCCCCCCCGAAACCGAAAAGCCGACCTGACGTCACCCCCCTTTCCTCCCGCCCCCTGATTTGCCCCTCCCACACAGGAAAGCTTTTTCCCAGGCACCCCTTTGAAGGGGCCATAAATTATCAGATGGAAGGGGGATCAGCTTTGATCCATATCCCCAAGCGTCAAAGAAAAACGAACGAATTGTTTTTTGACGTTTGGGTGGCGTTGTTATTTCTTGGCGGGGAATGGGGGGGCGAAAGCTTGTGAATAATCTTTAACATATTTTGGGTTTTAAACACTATATTTTTTTTACCCAGGGGGTGTGGTGTCAAATCTGGATTTATTGCTTTAGTTCTTATCCTGATTTAAGGACCCCTTTTTCTCAAATAAATTTTTTGAGGCGCCCTCTTTGAGTTAATGCAAAATTGCCCCTTCTAATAAAAAGGGGGGTTTTTTTAAAATGAATATCGGGTTTTAACGCTTTTTAGTGTAAAATTTAAAAGAATATGCTTGTGAAAAACCAACTGAAACAGCTTTTTTTTCGGATTTCGCATGGGGCGAAAAAAAACGTTAATTTTTTCCCCTTCCCACCGATCAGGGCCTGAAAAAAGGGCAACGAACAGAAAAGTTTCGCAAAGTTTTTAAAAAAAAGAATATTTTAAAAATAAGCCAAGCCAAAAACTATTCCCCACCCCCCGGGGGT
>BMAV01025791.1:0-79927 GCA_019973955.1 Trichonephila inaurata madagascariensis
AGAGAATGAAAGAAAAAAGTTTTTTTAGAATGTACAAAATGTGTGAATCCTGAATAAAGGAAATGGAGAAAATGTATAACATTTTAAACCTTAATATAAAATTAATAAGAAGATAAATAAAGTATATAAGATATCGGAACTAAAATTTTCCGACACAACAGACTGCTTCGATTGGAGAAAAGCTGTTTCAAGCCGTGATCTGGGATTAAATTTCCCTTTACCTAACATTGCTCAATCTGTACTCGAGAGTATTTCGTGGATAGACTTTCAATATAAATAGAGAGGTGCTCATAGTATTTTGAAAGAAGTTTATTTGAATAAAGGATCGAGTAAAGCAGTTATTCTTAATCTGTGGTCTGCGGACCTCTGGGGTCCAGCAGCGTTTTTCTAGGGATTCCGCGTAGTCTTTCATGTAACGTTTAGATTACCCTTTTTTGCAGCCTCTGATAGGCCTCGTTAAAAAATTGAAATCTGAGCCATATTAGACTAAATCACTAAATTGTCATCAAGGGAAAAAAAATCTGCTAGAATATGCATTTCGATGAAGAATAATGAGTTGTGGAGAGGTACTTAAAATAAGGCAAACACACACACAATTTATATCTGATTTATAATACTTTAATATTACTCCATGTTGAATTTATTTTATACTAAAATAGAATATTCGTAAGCAACGTCTTTCCTTATATTATAATAATGATTCAATTCTAACTTAGTTAAATCTCGTCGATAGAGCCAAAGCATTGTTTTTGGAAATCATGTTGGTGACCATTTTTTAGTGGATTGGTGACCATATAGATGCTTCTGGAAATTACTGGAGAAATTACTAATATCACAATCTACGACGTAAGCAGAATTTTCGAAAAGTTGGGAGAATGAAAAAGGAGTCGCCAGAAACTGAGGGGTATTATCAAGTTGAAGTGTCGACCAATTATTAGGAATTTAAAAATTTTAGTAGGACGAGACGGTGCTTGCAGATACATTAACGCTCTTGTACTTTATATACTGATAGTTGAGTCAATGAGCTACAGAAGGTGTGAGGGCTTCTGAGATTTATTCTGCGAATTCTGTTGCTGATCCTATATATTTCAAGGAGTGCTTTTCACCAATAAAATTTCTATCGCTCCTGAAGAACTGTCTTCCTTTTTGAGACTGATAGCATAAAATCCTCGAAGCTAACAACCTAACAATATGCTTCCGTTTCAAACATTAAAGACTTTAAATAAAAAGAAAAATTTTTTTTGATGGCAGTCAAAAGTCTTATGTTAAGACTTAAATGACAATAAACTTAACACAATATGTTCTCACAAAGCATTACCAAATATCTATCGATGCATTAACATGCATGCCCGATTAGTTACATAAAAATACAGTATTCTAATTATTATCGGTTTTTACATGGGGGGGGTTTGGGAAATGGTTAAATTCCAAATTGTACCACAAAGTGACCCCTTTGGGATTCCCAAATCTCAACAATTTAGTTTTCTAACACAAGCGGGTATCTTCTCGCTAGTATGTATAGAAATTACTAAAGTAAAAGAACATACTTTTACTAATATCTGTATGTAATTCCAATGTTATTAGTTTCAAATATCGCAATACGATAAAAAAAATAGAAAGACTTCCTTCATGCAGTTGCTTACAAATTTAACATCTATCAAACCCTTTATATCATGGGTCTTTTTGTTTGTATTATTGTAAAGGAAAACGTTTGTATTAGTAAAAGGAAAGGGGAGCAGGGGTTAAATTTTTTTTTTTGTTTTTTTTAAAAATATATTGGGGTTTCTTTTTTGGATATTAAAGATATCACATTAAAAAATGATAAATAAAAAAAAATTTAAAGTTTTGGGGGAAAAAGATAATTGAAATTGAAATCTCGGTACAAGGAAAAAAACAAAAAACCAAATACGGCTTCCTTTAAAACAGTTTCTTTTGTTTTTTTTCCCAATTTCCACTGCACCGGTCCCACGGGGTGTAGCATGGTGGAGTTGTACCAGTGGCACGCGAATGTTTACTGAAAACATAATAAAAAATTTGAAAAGATAATAAATACTCATTTCTTACAATTTTATTCAAGTGGGTTGTTTCAGACAAAACCCCGCAAAATTTAAATCAAAATATGTTCGTGGGAAAAAAATTTTTCTTTCAAAAGAAAATAATAAAAAAAAATATCACCAATACTTAGCTAAATTTTCCCCCTTTAAAAACGTAATTTTGTTGGGGTTTTGTTAAAAAGCCAATTCCCCCTATAAAAAATTTTATAAAAAAAATTTGGAATTCAAAAAACCATATTAAGAGATACTGATCGTTTAATTGAATCAAAAAATTTTTTTATTTGATTTGTTTCTCATTTTTTTTTTGTAAACCCAACCCAACTTTTATTGAACTTGTAAAAGGTTTATCAACAATAAAAAAACCCAAATTTTTTCTTTCGCCCTTTTTTATTATATTATTTTTAAAAAATTCCTTTTTACATAGATTTGATTAAAAAAAAACTATTTCCGTAAAAAAAACCCTAAATAAGTTTTTTAAGTAACACATTTTTCAATTTCCATATTTATTATACTATTTTTTTATCACAAATAGTGGCACTTTTTCCAAAAAGGTTGGCAGCCCGCATTATACTATTCATTCCGTTATATATTCTTATAAATTTCTCTTGTCATTAAACCCGTTCAAAAAAAAATTTTGGGTGCAATTTTTTAATGAAAAAAATCACAGTAAATTGTTTTGAATATATATTCATATATGAAAGGTTTCTGCCTTAACAAAACTTATATTTTAAAAAATTTAAATTACGAAAAAAATCCGAGGAAAATTTTCCCTTATTTGTATTCAAAGATATTTAACTATCATTGTAGATCTAATAAATAAAATGATTGGATGAAAAAATGAAGAAACCTAAACTGATGATTCTCAAACAGAAGAGAAACAGAGAAAAAAAAGTAGTTTCTTTGTATAACTAGTATTTCGGGCAGTTTTCGTGAACGAAAAATTTGGTAAAGAGGGTCATTCAATTAAGGTATCGGACTACGTTCGGAACCGTGATTTTAAAAAAGCGCATAAATGGATAATTGCTATGATATTTAGTGTCACTCAGATTAGAATACATGTATAAAACTGTTTTAAGGACATTTTGACGAAAAAAAAATTATTTAAATACAATATTTTGGCAAAAAAAACTTTGAATAATCTTTTTCCAAATGTTCTCCTTTCGTGAAAAATGCTTCCATTATAATAATATTTTGTGTATATTCAGACCCCTTTTAAGAAGCTCAACTAAATTTTTGAAAAAAACATTATTTTTAGTTACCACCAATTGGGGGTAATTTTTGGCTTTTTTTAAAATTGCTCCCCTCTGTTTTCAAATTGGATAAACCCCCTTTTAAGTTATATATTTCAAAATTTAGTTGAGAATTGTACAGAGATCTGGCTATATACAGCAGGTTTCTCAAACGGGGGGCCCCCCCAAGTACCCAAATAACTTAAAAGGGGGGGAGCATATCGAAAATAAAAATTTAAAAAAAAATTTAATTTACTGGAATGCAAAAAAAAAAACTTTCTGATATAAAAAAAAAAAAATACAGATTTACATTGATATGTTTTATAACATCATCTGGTGAAAAAGGTCATAAAAAAAAAGTTCTATTTTAACGCTCATTAGCTATTTTTTGATCCTAAATAAAAAAAAAAAAAAAAAAATTTTGTTTGTTTCTGTAATCCTACGATGAGATTTTTTTTTATTACGTTTTTTTAATCTAAAATATTACTTTTTTTTCAACTTATGGTAGGGTTACCTGCACCCTTTTTTTGGGGAAATTTTTAAAATTGTAAAATTTTGTTGGTTTTTCACAAGGGAAAAAGATTTTTTGATACATGGATAAGCATATTGAGCACTTTGAAGGAAATTCAAAATTTTTTTTTATAAGTATACTGAAAAAAATAAAAAAATCTTTAAATTTTGGGGAAAACTGTTTATTTTTACCAATGACCTTGACAGAGAACCCCTCTAATATGACAGTTTTAAAGGGGGAACTACAATGAATTGATAACATATCCCCTTTTTTTGGGAGTGGAAACTTTTTTTTGAATCTTAAGATACTTTTTTAGACCGAGTTTCCCCAGCCCACTTTTTTAAAAAAATATTTCTTTAAATGCTGCATTTTCCCCTATGAATAACTTAATGGTTTTAATTTGGGTGTTGTGCGACTGATTATGGTTTATAAATGTAAATGGCAAATCTAAAAAAAAAATTGGGCATCTATTTTCTGAAAGGAAAGAAGCTGATCAAAAAAGGGAAACACTTTTGCTGAAATAATCTTTAATCATGAGAAAAAAAATTTGAGAAAAAATAAACATGAAACGAAAAAAAAATTTTTAATATACATTAAGAACTTTATCAAGAAAAAAATAACCCTAATTACCGCAAAATGCACTTCACCCCAAAAAGACACAAAAAAGAAAAAATTTATCAGGATTGCGATCATCAAAAGACATTAAAACTCAAAATGTGATCAAAATGTGAAGTTTTGGCAAATAGCTTCCTGTAATGTTAGCAAAAAATTTTCTGTGATTTGTGTCCTTTATTAAGGTCACCACATTTGGAAAATTTAGTTCAGCTATTGGGTATTTTTTTCCCAAAATTTTGAAGACAAATAGAAAAATTCTTGAAATAGGGAAATATATTTTCTCTTAGAAATTATTCACTGAAATTGTAATTTTTATCTTGTTATTAAAAAAAATTATAAAGAAAAAAAATTGGGGGGCACATCCCCCCCCATTAAGTTAGTATGAGTACACCTGATCCCCCTTTTCGCTTTAAATATTAAAAATAAACAATTGTTATTCATTAGAATTTTATATTCTTTTTTATTACAAATTTTTTCTAAATGTAATTTTGCGAGGCTTAAAATTACAGTTCATTCAAAACCGTTTATAATATGAGTATTCATTTAAAAATCATTTACATTTTGTATACATTGTCATGAATTTGGGTTTTTACCCCCCTTAAAATTAAGCTATTTATCAAAATTAAAAATTTTTATCTTTTTTAAAAAAAATAAACTCGTTTTAAAGAGGGGTACTTTAGCCAGTAAAGAAAAGTTTAATAATTAATGACTTCCATGGGCTTGTCTTAGGAAAAATTTTTTCAAAGGGGGCTAAAATGAAATTGACACTCAGGTTTTTTTTTGATATTTAGCTCAGATCTATTTTTTTTGTCTTCAAAGTAGCCATCCAGAAAATCCGGTTTCAAAAAGGTATGCTGTTAAAATGGTTAGATGCGAAAATGCTTTTTTTTTCTGCAAAAAATTTCAGCATCCACCCTACCCAAATTCAAAGTATTTTTACAAAATTCCCTTTTAATTTGTCACTGGATGTGAAATCTATGAAGATCTTTTTTTTCGGCAGTTGGAGCCTTTCTGAAGTTTTTTTTGAAATGGACCCCAACCCTTCGTAACTTTGCTATCAATTTGTCCGTCTGTGTACTTGTTGATGCTTTATTATCGTCAATGCCGCTGTGATTTAAAACTAATCTATGATTTTGTTTTAATCCACTGCCGTAAATATTAATACCGTGAATTATAATTTACGCGTGAATTGAAATGTACATTAAAAGAAAATTGGGTAGCAATCGATTCGGCCAAGACGACAAAATTTTAGAAGTACAGTTTTAATGTTTTGTGCAGACGTTGTTAGGTTGCCCGACTCACGTGACCGTTCCGGAATCCAGATGTACTGGATATGAAAAAGGCAACATAGATTAGGCTTTTTTTTTAATGACATTTGTATTTTTTATAGAAATGGACGGAAAATAAATCTTTAATTAAATATTTTTTCCCAATCGTTTCAAAAAATTAGAGAGAGAAAAAAAAAATAATTAACCTATTTTTAAAAAGTATATATACAAAATTTATTAAAATATATATTACTTAAGAGTAAATATAAAAAATTTAATATTATCTTATTAATACGGGAATTGAAAAGTTTAAAAGTATTAGCGACTTCCATGGGCTTGTCTTGCGGGAAAAAGGGTTTTTTCTAAGTTTTTAGAAATTGACCCTCTGAGTTCTTTTTTTTTGGTTGTATCTATATTTTGTTTTCTAAGCAGCCACCGCATTTTGAATATGTTAAAATTTTAAAAAAATCAGAAAGGAAAAAAAAACATAAAATTATCCTATTTTTTTTTTTTTTGTTTAAAAAGTAAATATACAAAATTTAATATTATTTATTAATTTGAGGTTTGTAATTTAAAATTTGTATTGTAGCTTTAGGTCAAAGGGCAATATTGCATTCAGTAATTTATTAATGTATAAAAGGGGGGAAAAAAATTTTGAGAAAAAGGGGGGCGCCAGTATTGAAAGTTTGAGAAACACTGTGTTAATCGAGCCGTAAGAATATACAAATATTAATAAAAAAATTTACACAAGCCATAATTGTATTATGTATCTATGGTGGGTGCAAGTTAGTGAAATTTTCCTTATAACCAATATTCTTGATGTCGGTAAAGTTAAAGATCACAAGGCCTTTTTAAGCTTTGCAGAATTTAATGCATCAGAATCTCAATAAAAAATACATTTTCTATCTAGAGAAAAAAAACCACTATCACAAGATCTCCGTAATTATTAGAAATTTGGCTAGCACTTAGTGGATTAATAATTGGGATAGTAAATTTTTTTTCAGAAAAAGATCCATAAGAACTTGTTTTATGGAATTCAACTCCTGGGGGACCGAGGATGCTCTAGAAAAAAAAAAATTTCCCTTTTGAAATTATTAGACCAACAGACTTTTTTGTGTGGAAATTTGGGGAAAAATTTTCTTTTTTTAAAAGAGATCCCTAAAAATTTTTTTGAAAAGGAGAAAAATAAAATCGTCTTAAAATGGAAGTTCTGTTTGTTTCATTTTAAAAAGGGAGTAAAAATGTTTTAAGACAACAAAACTTTAAAACTTGGGTTTGATACCGAAACTTAAAATAATATGTAATATTCCCTTTATCGAAACATTTCAATGACTTGCTATTCATTGAACTGAAACTAATGTATAAGGGTTGCCCAAACTAAAAGTGGACACATGGGATTGCGTCAGGAGTGTGCCCATAGAGGAGCCACCAAACAGGGATACAGAGGACTGTAGGAAGTGTAAATTGCATATGGTGTCCAACAGTGGCACCTTCTTGTGGTAGAGGAAATAGATCGAAAGTAATCTCATACCGTACATGGATGCGTTCAGATAGGAGCAAACGCATGGTAGTAAGTTTTATGACTGAAAGGAAGAGAGTTTAATAACTAGGTGAGTTATTGACGAATAGTGGCGTTCTATGGTAATCACTGTTTAGGTCGAACGTCTGGGAATGGTTGGTGTAAAAGTTTTCGAAATGGGTGGAAAACAATATCGGATCTTCGTGACAATGTCTACCAACACGTCTCCCGTGAAACCATTGCAGGTTTAAAAAATCCGTTGGGAAATATTAGAACAACCACCGTACAGTCCAGAATTTTCACCTTGTGACTACTGGGCCCTTAGGCCCCGAAAGAGATTTTTTTTCTATTTGGACCATGATGTGACGGAAGCTAGGTAGGACTTTCTCCAGATTTAACCACGTTCTTTCTAGAGTGAAGATATAGATCTGCTGCCCAAACAATGGTACCTGTATCATAGCAACAACGACGATTTATTTTGATTTCTAATAAAGGCATTCTTTTTACTCAACTTGTTCACTTTTCAATTGGGCAACACTTATACAAATATTAATAATTTCTTTTATCCAAGTCATCAATATAGTATGCAACGATTGTGTGTTTCCCATTAGTGGAATTTGTTTTGCAAAGAATCTTCTTGATGTCAGTTCATGTTAAATATAACAAGGCTTTCATAAGTATTGTAGAGTGTCATGCCTGTTAATATATATCTCAGTAAAAGATACGCGTGTCTTTATAAAAATACAATGTTTATAAATACATAATGTTGCTGAGAAAAAATTGCATAGTGAAATTAATGTATATTGCATATGCGAGTTCAGTGGATACATTCCTGAGGAAACCGGAATTTAATTACATCATTGGTATTACAGGAATTACATCATTGTCACATTATTAGAGTTAATTTAATGTTTTTTTTGTAAGGCAAGGAAAAAAACCCCTATGAATAGATGTTACAACAAATCGTATGGATTACCTTCTGTTATTGTACATCTTACTTTTTCGTGACACATTATATTTAGATTTCTGAATTCTACATGGAACCAATTCCAGAGTTATATATTCTGACAAACAAAAATTAATAAATAAATTGGAAAATATTGAAATTCTATTTCGAATTTAATTTGTATGAGATGCTATTACATTTAAATTAAAGAATTTGTATTCCTTTTTTTAAAGCTTCTCAGGCGCTTTAAAAACACACAGACAGATCTGACCAAAAATATTTAATTTTTCTTCCATCGTTAAGTGATTAAATTTGAGTTTTGCTTTTAAATAAATCTTAGTCAACTACAAGATCAAAATCAAAACAAACATCGAAATCTCTTCTTTTCGTTTAAAACTATATATAACTATATATAAACTCAATATATGTTAATCTTAGCGCGCGTGACACATCGATTTCAAGAAAATGTTTTCTACGTTTAACCTTTTATAAGTCCTCGTATAAATATGATTTCAAAACTCTGGAATTCGGAAACTCTAGAAGTTTGGTAATTAGAGCTGTTTTTCGCTCCTTTTGCTTTATGAAGCTTCCTATAGCTGTTTGAAATTGCAGAAAAAAGCAGATCTAAAAAGTAGAGAGAGAGAGAAATTGAAACCAGAATCAACTTTCGAACATATTGGCAAAAATGAAAGAAAAATTGCAACGCTTTTGAAACAAATGCTCCAAGTTGTCGAATGAATGAAACTGGGCAGATACCCACGTGATTCACTATCGGTATTCTACTTTAAAAGTTTATCTTTTGCTTTCTATCAACTATATATGTTTTTATATAACTCTTTTTTTCCCCGTAAAAACGAAAATTTCCCTTTGTATCTGTCGAGTGAGTGAGTGAGTGAATATTAACGTCGCACTGTTCAGCTACACGAGGGCTTTTGGCGACGGACCACGTAATTTGAACCATGGTCAGACGGACGACACCTGAGCGGCCCCCCTCCCTAACTACCCACCACACCAACGGGAGGACGTTTCAGCTCTCGACAGATTAACGTGCATCGCTGCCCCACACGGGGTTTTTAGTGGAAAGGGGTTTCGAACTCATGACATGCCTGCCATGGTCCGATACCTTAACCACTGGGCTACCGCAGCCCTTGTATCTGTCGAAGGGCAATGATTAAATTAGGGATTTCATTGAATTCTTAAGGGAGATGACCAATTAATGCAAGATGTTAAAATAAGAATGTGAGGTGAGATTTCCCTAAGGAAAGTAAGTGATTTGATATAATCCCTAACCTGTTTCACTGGGAAATGATAAAATAATATTGTCAAGAGTATAAAAGTGTTTATTTAGCAAATATGGTGTATTATTAAAAGTAGCTACAATAATCATTGAATTATAAATTAGCTATTCGAAATTAATTTACAAAAAAATTAGATAATAAAGCTGGAAACTTTTTTAAAAAAAGGATTATAGTAGAATTTCAAACATTTAAAAAAAATTTTACATTATTATAGTACTTTCAGAAATATCCTGCTTTTATTTGATCACCATTTTTTAGTATTATTGCCCTTTTTAAAAAAAGTAACCCAGTGTTAATGGCAGCCCAGGTTCTATGATAAACATTTTAGCAAGGAAAGCGAATAGTTTTAAACAGAAGTTGCTTTTTACGACATTTTGATCGGATTTCGAAAATTGTCATTTTGTTCCGATTGAGTAAGTGAATATTAACGTTGCACCGTTCAGCTCTAATGAGGGGTTTTTGGGACGGGCCATGTAATTTGAGCCATGGTCATGACGTGGACGACACCCGATCTGGCACCACCCCTCCTAACTACCAAACCACACTAACGGGAGGACGTTTCAGCTCTCGACAGATTTAACGTGAATCGCTGCCCCACACCCGGGGGGCTTGTGCTACTGAGCTCAAACTCGTGACAGTTGGCCACGATCTGATGCCTTTACCACTGCTACGCGGCCGTTATTTTTGTTCCGGAAAGTACTTAATGTCAAAGGAAAATGTATCATATCCATTTTCCATGGCTAGCAGATTGTAGGAAGGGGGATTTCTAAAATATTTATCCTCATTTTTCTTTAGAGCTTTGCAGATTTGGGAAAGTGACATTTTTCTGTGTGGAATTTTTCAATCATTATTTTTCGAATAATGTAAATATTTTCGGTCTGGAATTTTATTTATATTCATATATTTATACGAAAAAAGATCAGAAAACAAATGGAATTTTTTTCTTAAGAATAAAAATATTTTAACTATCCAATATATAAGTTTTATTTTTTTTCCGTTTAATCTTCTATATTTTCCGTTTACCCGGCGGGAGGCGTGGTTCGTTTGTCGTTTCCCTTTCGCCCCCGGTTGGGGGTTCGAACCGAGCCCAAATCGGGATTTTCAGATGCAAAAATTCGACAGCGCCATGTGGGATGATGGGGAAAAAAAAATTTTTGAGTACCTGGGGTTTTTGGTGAGCTCGGTAAAATTATTTCCTGAACAAAGTTCTTTCCCCAGAAAATATTATAACAGGCAGGTATAATGATAAGATCGGGTTTTCAAAAGCTTTTACTATTTTTTCGTAGTCAACTTAAAATATACTTCCAAAAAAAATTTAAAGAAAGAAAAAATTGGGCGATCTCGTGGATACGCGTGTCACCGAACACAAACTCATCCATTCTCTTTCACCTGCAGTTGGATTTGGGCACGCCATCATTTGATTTAAAGGGTTTTCCGACTGCAGATGAATAAGCGCCCGGGTGGGGTACAAACCGGGTTCAAGACCGAATCAGATCCCACACAGCAGGTGAAAAAATTAATTGTGCTTATAAACTTCAACAATTGCATCGTCAAAGTTTTAGGGGCCTCCGAGAGAATGTACTAGGAAATGACCCCAGGGGAGGGGGGCCAATCCAAGAATCGCCGGGGGCATTTTGAAAACATTATAATTCCGGGGGCCCCACATAAAAAAATGTATCTTTAACAGATTTTAAACAAAAACTTTATTGATTTAAAATTTAAAACAGAATGAATTATTGTTTTTATTATTTTTTATGTATACAGACATATATCATATAATAATATTTACTATAATAAAAAATGCAAAAGATCAAATAATATTTTAAAAAATATTACAGTTGCCATTTTTTTTCCAAAATTACGGGTGTTTCCTTTGAATTGATTTTTTGTTTCCAGTTGTTGGATAGTGCTGCATTCGCAAAAAAATTAAGATTTATTGTCCTTTTTTCTTTTAAAGTCCTGAATATATTTTTAACTTTAAAAATTCTGACTGCCTTTGCTTTTCGCGCCCAAATAGAAAAAGGGGGAGGAGAAACGAAAGTCGCACGCACAGAGAATCATTTCCAACCATAAAAAAAAAAGGGTATGCATAAAGCAATGCGTTTATTAAAAAAATAATTTCATAGAAAAAAAATGAATGTTTGATGAAAAAATAAATCTATTTTAATCTAAAGGACATTTCAGTATCAAAAGGATTTTTTTTAAAAAAAAGAAAGGTAAATTATATATATAAAAAATTTTCCCTCAAAAAATTTCAAAATAAAAAAAATTTTAAAAAAATCTGATTTTTAAAAATTTTTTTTATTAAAGAGTCGGGAGCCGCAACTTACGTATTGGGGGGTTACTTTAAAGGCCCGTGGGCTGGTTTTGGGAAAACCCCTGTCAGGGGAATGTACTAGGTTTGAAAATATAAAAGGGAAAAAAAATACTCGACCCGGGCAGAACTTTTAAAAAAATTTCCCGGCCAAATTTCCTAAAAATTTTTAAAATCTCCTTGTTATAACTAAAAAAAAATTTTATATATATATATATATTTTTTTCTTTTTAAAAAGGTTTTCCCCAAATAGCCACGATGCAAATCTAGATCAACTTTTTTTGTTTCAGCAGAAGAGAAAATTTTTTTTCTTTAGAGGATAAACATATTTCCTTTATAAAATATTGTGAAAAGAAAAAAGTAAAGGCGCCCTAAGAAATTATCACAATGAGGGTACTTTCCCCCGTTCTTTCCAAAAATTTTTTTTTCCCCAGCAAAAATCTCCTTTTTTAAAAAAGACGTTTTTCGAATATGCAAAACTTTTTTTCACGATCGGTTTTTTTACCCCATAGGATTTTTTTTTGAAAAAAGTGGGGAAAAAAAACAAAAACCTTTTCTCAAAGAGAAAACTGGGGGAAAAAAAGAAGATGCTGGTTTGAGGACGGGAGAGATTTTAAAAAAACAAAAAATGATTTCGTCGGAAAAAGAAGCAAAAAGCTGCACGTAAAAAGCAGCAGAATCTAGCTTGTTTTAAATTTAAATTGAAAATTTTTGGGGGGTATTTACTGTAGAAGATCAAAGAATGTTTTTTTATTAAAGTTTTTTTTTGGTTAGAGGAGTTTAAATTTGGGTTTTGGCAAAAAAACACAAAAATTTTTCATAAGAAAAAAACATGTTACTGTTATTTTTTGCTTATGATTTTATTCAAAATTTTTTCTAATATCATGCGAGGAATAATAAAATACTTTTGGGAAGTTCCGAAAGCAAATTTTGTCATTTTTTTACACGGAAAATTTTTTGACAAAAAAAAACTTTTTTCATGGATCATGAAGTATATATATAAAAAACCCTTTAAAAAAATTTTTTTTCTCAGCCATCACCCAAAATTGAGAGTTTGTTGTAAGGGGAAAAACAGTTGGGAAAAAACCCCCTTTGTAAAACTCGGGCCCCCGCAAAAGGAAAGGGTAAAATTTAAGGGGATAAATCATAGGGACATGATAAAAGACAAATATATATTTTCAAACCCAAAATTTGTTCAAAACTTTATGGAGTCATAGGGAAAAATAAAGTAAAATAAATGTATTTCCAAACCAAAGGGTTTATAAATTCATGTGATTTCAAGTCAACAAGATAATGACAAATATGCATTTCCAATAAATTGTTTTAAAATGTGACGTCATAATCATGCAAAAAATGCAAAATGTTAGTGGAATTAGTTTCCCATTGGGAGGAAATTTTCGTTTTTACCGTGGGCCCAATTTTTAAAATTTGGTTTTTTAATGGGGAGCCGGTTTAAACCCAGCACTGATTTATAAAAGTTTTTTTAAAGAAAAAGTTTCAAAGAGTGGAGATAAACCCCTTTCCACATCTTTTTAGTTTGGTTTTTTTAGGGGGAAAATAGTGCACCTTTCTTTTGCTTTTTGACGGTTCCCAATTTGGGAAATCATTTCCCCGGGGCTCTGCATCGAATTCCCAGGTTGGGTTCTCAATTCCCTTTTTTTTATCGTCAGGTTTTTTCAGGGAACCAAATTTTGGGAAAACCAATTCATCAGGGATATGATGGACTGGGAAAACCAAAAAAATGAAAAAGTGGGGCATCATTCTGGCAACCCTTAAGCACCTGGGCCAAACGATTTTCCCCCCGTTTCAATTTTTATTTTTATCCGTGGGTGTCCACTTCCATTTTCATCCCGATTTTAACACCCCCTTTTACTGCGCCAAAACCCGCCACCCAAACCCTTTGAGAGACATGGCTATAATTGATTTGAAAACGATACTGACACGCCAAACCCACCCGGGGCCATTCCCCCCGGGTAACCCGCACGACTTCAACTGGTGACCTCTCGTTGTTAGGGGTACGCCCTCGCAGTCAATTTTTACCAACTTAAGGTACTTCCCGGTCTGTTGATATTTTCCCTTTCCCCCATGCGCATGCGAATTCCCCCCACGCTGAAGCTTTCCATAATTTTGCAAAACAACGAATGGTTTTTTTCCCATTTCCCAAAAACATAATAAAAGTACCAAATAAAAACGAATGTACTATACCCCTTTTTATTTTTGTTAAACAGCGTTTTCAAATTTGGGTTTACCCCCCTTGGGGGGGCCATATTGAAAAATTAAAACAAAAAATTATTTAACAAATTATTAAATTTTGAAAAAAACAAAATATATTCCCGTCATAATAAAAAAAAAAAAATAAATATTTACACTGAAAATATTACTCTTTTTAAATGGGGGCATGTTTCAGGAAATGTTTTTAAAAATTTAATTTTAAAAATTAAAAATTTAAAAACAAGTTTAAATTTTCAAAACATGTAATTAAAAACAAAAATTAACACTTATTTTGATAATTTATACGGTTTATAATAAATCCCTTAAAACTGCCGATTAAAAGTTAAGCGATTCGCTTACCAATGCCTATCGTTTTCCTCGTAGGAGCGAGTATGTGATGTACTGGGGGAGGGGGAGGAATAAAGAAGCAAATAATCTGAAATATGTAAATCCTGCGCAAACATTGCCAAGGTCCTTTTACTGCATCCCAAAGCTTTCGGAATAATTTTATAAGAAACAGTGCACAGAAAAGATCGTACTTCGGAAAGACGTATATATACGTCCCGGGAAATAAACGCTTTGCCTTAGCGAGACATTTATATTCTCAGGGGGCTCATAAGAGGTTAAAATCGTATCGTAGTTTTTAGCGTCAAAGTATAGTAATATTGAATTCAATACATTGTTATTATATGAGGGGGGCGCGATGAAAATTATCATTAAATAATGGGTCGCGAGTACGGCAACTTTGAGAAGCACTAATATACAGGCAAAATATTATTATAATAGAAGCATTTTTCACGAAAGGAGAACATTTGGAAAAAAATTTATTCTATGTTAATTTTTTGCCGAAATATTGTGCTTAAATAAATTTTTTTGTCAAAATGTCCTTAAAACAATTTTATACATGTATTCTAATCTAAATGACACTAAATATCATGAAAATTATCCATTTATGCGCTTTTTTATAATCACGGTTCCGAACGTAGTCGGATACCTTACACATTGTTACAGCTGTTGGTTGTAAAGTGGACCCCTCCAAATGAGAACGCAAGAAAGACCTCATTATCTTTAGTTTTGAACAAAATAAGGAGGGGAAGGGAGGAATTCTGCTTCGAGCTCCGATTGCACTTGGGAATATACAGAATCCCTCTCTCAACTGTTGTAGAAGAGTCTAGTAAGATTCTGTGATGTCCTTTTCTTTCATCATGACAGCTGTCAGAGCATAATCATCAGAAAATGGAATAAAGTAAACGCAAATTTGGAAAAATAATAGCATGAAAAAAATGTTTAATTCAAAGTCGAGAAAATAATGAAAATTTAGAAAAAAAAGAAGCATACAATTTATCTTTCAAGAAGGAACTATTTACATTTGATCATTACAACCAGTGGAACATGAGTATTTCACCGTTCCTTTGGACACGCTTAAATCCCCCTCCCAGAAGAGGGCGCTTTCATCATTTTCGAGTTTGGATTCTGGTCTACGGACCTCTTAAGCGAACACTTCATAAAAATTTGTCATTTGTATTTAAAAGACTAGATATTTATTATTTTAATTATAAAACAGAAAATAGGATATATAAACAATATTTTATACATTCCCCTGATTCCCTGAACTTAACAACATTAGCGTCATCTAGTATTTTTTTTAACGTAAGGTCCAGTCTTCCAGTCTCACAACCGAATGTAGGTCTGTCCTCAGTTTGGGTAAAGTTTTAAAAAAAGTGATATTCAACATACTGCACACTCAAAAATTCAGGGAAAAAAACAACTGCATCAGCATTACGTAACATATCTTCGTTTTTAGAAGAATACTTGATTAAAAAAATTTTATTTGTATTTAAAAGAATAAATCTTAATTATTCAAGTAGAAAAGAGAAAATATGGTATAATCCATTATTTAAAGAAGTATTCAAAATATTTTTTTCCGGTACAAACTAGTCACTATACTTAAGAACACTAGCGTCATATAGTGATTTTCATCTATATAATGTCATAAGTGTTTGCTTACTTCAAGAATATTTTAACTGTGTGTACAGACGGATCTACATTTTACAGAAAGATCTACATTTTCAATAATTAGTCTTTTAACGTGTACCAAGAATTTTAAGTATATAGAAAATGAATCTCTATTTAACGAATATATTCCATATAGCGAACTCTTTTGGGGGGTTTAGCGACTTCTTTAAATAGACTATACCTCTGTTGAGGGTACTTATCCAATTCTACCTTACGTGGGAAAGAAATTATAACAGAGACGAATGTCAATAGAAAAAATACTAGCAAGTTACACGAGCTAACCGTACTCATGTTGTTGGTACATAAACTGCAGCACCTTCGAAGTTATTAGCTAGTCACTGCTCTTTGCATACCCCTATCTTCTAAAATTAATAATAAAGTTTTGACATTGATTTTAGCATAGAAATGGAATATTGCAGCAGACTATTCACCAATATGAGAATAAGTACACAACCATTTTCGTTTTCCATTCAATGCTATCTCGGCTATTAGCATGAAATTTTCCAAAAATTTCTACATATTTGACTCGCAATTCTGTCAAGATCTGCGTATGTAATCAATCAAGTAGCCGTTCAGCAAATGCAACTCGATTTAAATTTTAATATAAAAATATTTTTAACTAAATTAGTGGTGTTGAAATATTGTGTACAATTGATTACTTCATTTTTTTTTGTATTTACTTCCTGTTTGTACTGGGTTCCATACTTTATATTCCTTGGCCCTTCCAAAGTTTCAGCATTTCTCTTGAAGTACGAATAAACAGTGATCCCTGCGGTAATGCTTTTTTACTGGAAAAAGCACTATACGCGGCGCTACAAATTCGCCCGTGTATACGAAAGCAAAGCAAGCTTCGTCATTCTCAAGCGACATCTAGCGGAAACAGTCCAACATTGCTCGAAAAGCCCCATGCCCAACAAAACATCATTGACGCCATTAGAATAAAGCAAAATATTTCGAATTTGGTTTCTTATTGAAGCAATATTGTACCCACTTATTGGCTTTTAACTGAAATTTGAGCGTCCATTATTTTCTAATTGTCACATAAAATAATTTCACTTTTTAAGTTTTATCATTTTTTATTTAATTTGGGATTTATATACGTATGAGAAATTTTAAAATTTGTTAGAAGTGTCACTTCAACTATATATTTTCGGATAGTTTTCATTACCATAAAAAATTTTAAAGGAAAGGATAAATGTAAGCAACTCATATATATATATATATATATATATATATATATATATATACATAAATATTTTGTTTTTCCGATGTTGTAATTTTCATTCCTTTCTAATTTCGAAAAGAAATTTGCACTTTATCAAAAAGTTTAACAGTTACTTGCAAAATACATATATGCCGATAATTAGATAAATTTGCGTATAGAATAGTTAATTATACATACACCAATACTTTCTTTTTTGAATAATTTAGTTCGCGAATATAATTCAAAGTTGCTTCATTTATATTTTCACTAAAAAAAAAATATATACTACTTCATGAAAACATCTCATCTCTGTGTAACAACATTTGATAACAATTTAGAAATTTTCCTTTTGCCAAAAAAAAAAAAAAATGAAAATTTGAAAATTTTTATACAATTGAGTTATGAAATACCAACAGCTGTTGCAAAATGCAAATAGAAATGTATTTTGCTCACAATTTACATAAATTATGCATTAAGCATTACTTTTTCAATGAATAGAGAATTATAAGAAATTGCGTAAATGTGAGTCAGTGTATGTGCATTCTGTTTTTCTGAAGGAATATTTACCTAGAATATCAAATTAGTTTAGATAAACATTTTTTGACCTAATGAGAAATATATTTAAAAGATTCTTTCCTTCTTCCAAAATATTAATTTTCAAAATTTGGCAGACAAATTGTTGGTTTTCAAAGGAATAACCAAATTAAATACAGTATATTTTGTGTGTGTGAAAACATTTTCTTTATTGAAATTCCAAAAAGACGTTACTAAATTGAAATTCAGGAAAAAATAGTGCTGTTATTAAAAGAAAATCTGGACTCTGGGCTTCTTGGATAATTGCTCTTTTATCAAAATCATAAGCTCGTTGGGGTAAATCACTAAAGAACCAGTTGCTGTGTTTTGGGTTCAGTACAATGCCAGCTTTTTACAAAAAATCATTCCGAAAAGTGTTCGGTTTCCTTCAGCATAAGGCATAGTGAGAAGTTGTGTACAGACGGCACATCCTTCAAGTGATTGTGTAAACTTCCCCTTCTAATTTATGTCCACCATCAAGGGACATATAGAATCGAGTATTCTGAAAGTTGACACCCTCTCTCTGTAAAAGGAGGTATAAGGTTTTTCAGCAAGGGAGTGATTAGCTCCACCATCGGAGCACCATCGAGCAAACTTCAGCATCGAAATGTGATCTGCAGTTGGAGAGCAAAAGAATGCAAACTGAAGTTGATAAAATTTGCTGAGTTCTTATTCACTGTCGGTTTCCAATTCGGACAACTGGTTTTCGTTCCATCTGGCTTACCACAACCATAACAACATACCGATGATCTCACTGACTCGTCGTCAATTTTCAATTTATTACTTCTATTGGAACAGGACGTGAAACCCGCTTGTGTGTGGTTGGTTCTGTTAAATCTGCTGTCAGATGTGAACTTCTTTTCGGAATTAGAAGAAGGAAGATTCAGAATTTTATTCACCTAAATGGGCCGTCTTCCTTACTGAAGGAGTAGTATTTCGATTGTTGCAATAGATAAACATCTAACTTGTCTGCTAATTCAGAAGGTGACACCCATTCAAACCGGTAGTATAAGAAATGATTCCTCATTTCGGGAGGTACACGTCTTTTTAATTAGTCAGATAATATTAAGCCCCTTAATTAGTTGAACTTTACAATTTTAATTTCATTTAGCTTCCTCCTGAAATGATAACTTCTGTAGACGCGTTTTGCGGAAGAAGGAATTTAAATAAAGCTTCAGGTTCGAGTCCGTTACGATAGTCAGAAGTCATGCTCGGATCAGCGATGCCGAAAATTTTAATTTTCTCTATTTAAATATTACTGTCATACATCCCATTGCCCCTCAACTCCAGTGAGGGGACGAGTAAAGAGGAGCGCAAGCGAAAATAACTTTAAAAAAAATGACTATTCTTATGTAGGCAATCGGAAAAGGGAATCAAAGTTTGTTATCAAGCTTCCACTCTCCGGTGAGAACCAGAGGTCTTACGAATCATCTAGTAATGGTGAGTTTGATTTTTGCGTTGAAAATTGCTTATGATCAATAATGTTTAAAAATGTAACAAAAATTGACTTGCTGGGTTTATTAGACAGAATCGATGACACAGTTCATGAATCGTTTAAAAGCGCTGAACTCAAAGAAATACTTTTGAAATCCTCAGAATTAATGAAAGAATAGAAATTTGTCTTCGACTTTCATGTGACTACAGTTATGCAACGTAAGAATGAAGACGAGTTGCATAGGTTAAGCTTGCAAGAACAAACGGAATATGTAAATTTAACATGTTATGTTGCTGAAAGTATTCCTTCATTAGATAAACTCCTCAAAGCTGTGCAAATAATGGTACGCCCTTTGCCAAGAATAAACAACGCTTGGGATTAAGTAGAAAAAGTATTTAAGTGCAATAATGTGCCAAAAGAATTAAAATCGGAAATTTTAATGAAGCTAATTGGTGAGAAAGATGCTAATATTTTGGTCTATATTGGTGATGACAACTGAGACATTAAGTGAAACTAAAAGCATTTATTGTGAAAAAAAAGTACGATTTCTCTTTTTTTTGTTTGCTTAAGCTATGGTTTCCTAGGGAAGCGACGCCGTTCTTTAGTCTCCGTAACATTAACGGTAGATAACGTCACAGAAATGACGGCCGTCTTTTAACGTTGACCGCGTGGTCTCTCCTACAAAAAGAATACTCTTACGTCCGTAATTGTAAGCAACTGACTTTTTGTAAGCAAATTACAGAATACTGAGAATGGATGACCTAAATGTAACATTGTTAATATATTTGGAAGATGAGCAATCATGGGGAAAAGAAAACAATCGTCCTGATGAAAACGAATGATTCAAAAATAGATCTTGATTCAGAAGATGATTTCGATATTCTAGATGCGCACTCTGCAATGAAGAGAAATTCAGGCAATATTTTCGCTTGATGCCAGTATTGTTTGATTATGTGCTCAATAACATAGGGATGAATTAACATCGAAACCATATAACAGGCACGGAAAGCCAATACGCCTTCTAAGAAAAGTTATGCATTCTTATTAAGTAAGTAAGTAATTAAAATGTAATATTTTCTGTGTTGTATATATATATATAAATATAAAATTCACTGTCACTTTAAATCACAATTTTATATTTTATAGCTAGTTTTTAATCAGCTTATATTTAAATACTAATAAGAAAAGACAAGTGAAAATTAAAGAACTTTTAGAATCTATTATTAAGCTCTAGTTGTAATATCAAGTAACATATATTTAAAGAAATAGGGAAAATAAAACTCATTTGTAATCATCATATATACATTTAAAACTCAATTTAAATTATTTTATTAATTGAAAAATAAATGACACAAAATGATATTTTTAATTAGTACAATGTCACATAATTTTATCTTATTATTTTATTTTATATGCCATCATAACAAGAATGTTTAATCTAATAATGCTAACATTGAGTCAATTCAAAAAAATTACCTAACAATGTTTTTCAAAATGGAATTTATCCAATTGTATCAGAGCAATTGATGGCAAACATACACGAATTAAAGCTCCGAAATACAGTGGTTTGCTGTTGTACAATTATAAGAACTACCATTCGATGGTGATGTTGGGAGTTGTTGATGCCGACTATACAAACTCACAGTCATTGATGTTGGATCATATGGTAGAGGAGGAGATGCTGGTACATTTCTGAAGAGCAAAATAGGGCAGATAATAATAATAAAAAAACATTTAACATACCAGCACCAAAAGCCCTATCTGGAACAGATCATGTTGTCCCTCACGTTATTGTAAGGGATGGAACATTTGCGCTACATCAAAATTTGATGAAGCCGTATCCGAAGGAACAATCACTGCATGATTCTTTAAAAGCAATATATGATTATTGGTTGACTCGATCTAGATCAGAGATGGGCATTAAGTCGATCGCGATCAACCGGTGGACCGTCAAGACGTTTTGGGGGTGATCTCTCTTTCTAAGACCTAAGACGCGCATACTAAAATGAACATTATTATGCAACACCAATGCGAGACGGCCTGGAGAATCGGCTTTTCACAATCGATGTAACTGTGTTTATTTAAGCAAATGATTCGATAAATGTATAGACGAGACATATATCTTCATCGGAAGCGCACGATGACGCTTAACACGCTCAATGCCTCTGTAGGGGGAAAAAAGTGATCATATTGCGATGCCAGCCGTATAAATGAATTTTTCCTTCACGCCGACAGCTGGAGAGAATAAATGGTGACTATCAGCTCTTCCCGCGATAGCACAGGATTGGATATTGAGACATAATCCTACACCTCGTGCTTTCTCGGCATTTAGGTACTTGTGCTGACGTTATGCCCCACGATGGCGCGGAACTCGGAAGCGAACGAATTAAACATTCATCAGTTTTGGATGCATTGCATCACTATGTTCTCTGCTCGCTGTATAGAATACGCTCACTTTCCACGGTCTAGCAGTCATTCTCATAGTTGTTCAAGTATTCAACTTGAGAATTTTGTGTTATTTGTGTTTTTGTAATAAAAATAGTAATCTGTCATAACTTAAAAGAGGTGTGCAATGTCGAAACAAGTGTTAAGAAAAGAAAATGTACAATTTTAATACAAATGACCACATCTATGCCATTGGGTGGACCGCAACACCTAAAAAACTTCAGAAGTAGCCCGCGTACCCTGGAAAAGTCCGCCCACCCCTGATCTAGACGGACAACCAAGAATGCTTATGGAATTTATGCAGTTATTTCAAGCTTTTCTTCCGACCAATTTCAACTGCCCCAGAAACAACGGGAAAAGTTATAATATATGCCTGCATACTGCATAATATTTTGCGAAAGTGCTTTTCCAGGCCAAACACATATTGACAGCACACTCCCATTACCTACTGAAAATTGCCTCCCCATAACCAAACATAATGTTCGTGAACATAGTGTAACACGCAAATTTGGGAAATGTTTAAAAATTATTCCAATGGACCTGGTTCTGTTGAATGGCAGAAAAATTATGCTTTGCAACATTGTATGGTACATAATAGTTATTTATATATGTGTTTTTATTACATATTTTTTATATATGTATATATTTAATATTTTTTATATTGTATATATTTAAAAAAAATTTATATTGTATATATTTGACAATTTTTTTATATTGTATATTCCCTCCCCCCCCTTTTTTTACAGTAGAACATGTTTTTGGGCGGGGCTTTTTCATGCGATTTGTTTTGTGCTATTTCGGTGCGATCTTTTTGTATGCGGTACATGAATTTCAACACTTTGGGCACCACTGTAATGTTTTCAACAATGCACATACGAGTATATACATTTCAAGAAGCATTGTTCATTTGCTATAAACAATCTCCCTACATTTTAAGTTCAATTGCTTTCTAGCGTCTTGCTTTCTCTTGCGTGTGCTAGCAACACGCTCTTGATTGAAGACGAAACTGTCAATCCCAGAGACATTATCAATAATTTAATAAATTATGAAGACGAACAAGAACTGGATTCTCTTTGAAAGTGGATGAAGATATGCTGGGATTTATAAATTTTGTAAACAAGAATGAAAAAAATTGTATCCGAAATGCTTACTACATATTTATTCTTAAGAGAATATACTTTATAAAAATTTTATCATTTGCATTTAAAAGATTATATCTTTATTATTTCAGTTATAAAAAAGAAATAGGATATATATAAACCCTATATTTTATATATTTTCCCTCACTTAGCAACACTAGCGTCATCTAGTGATTTTTTTTTAACGTAAACTCCTGTCATTCACTCAGTTTCACATTATGTAGGTCTATTGTCAATTTAGGAGAAATTATAAGAAAAGTGGTAGTCAACATACTGCACACTCAAGAATATAAACAAAACTACACATTAGAATTACTTTATATATTTCGTTTCTAGAACACTTGACAAAAATACCTCATTTGCTTTCAAAAGGATCAATCTTGATTATTCAAGTACAAAAGAGAAAAAATAGAGTTACTTAAAAACACTATTCTAAAATTTTCTGTTTTTCTCTATAAAAACTAGTCACTTTATTTAACAACACTAGCGCCATATCTTGATTTTCATTTATTAGATGTCGCTTACTTCTGAAAGAATATTTTAACTGTTTGTGTACAGATTTTCCTCCTTTTTACTAACTTTTAGTTGGTACCAAGAATTTAAAGATTTTGAAAATTAATCTCTAATGAGTTTTCAACTCTTTTTCGGGTTTATCGTTTACATTAAATATAGGTCCGAATGTACTATACAACATGTTTAGTGTCCTTATCCAATTCTACCGTACGTAGGAAAGAAATTATAATAGAGGCGGATGAAAAAAAATACACATACACGTAGATTAAAACATACATGAGCAAACCGTACACATCCTATTGGTGCATAAGCTGCAGCTCCTTGGAAGTTATTATCAAGTATATTTATATTTTGCATACTCTAACCGTTTAAAATTAATAATTGAGTTTTGTGGCAGCCATTTTAGCATTCAAATGGACTATTCCTCAAGAATTAGCTCCAACATGAGAAAAAGTAGAGAATCACATTTTCGCACTACCTGGAAATATATAATTCAAATATTGGTATTAAGTAATACAACTCTTCGTACTTTTTTTTTTCATTCAGAAATGAATTTTTTGTGTGATCATTCAAAAAACACGGGGTTTTCTGTAACCATGACTTATAGTAATTCTAACCACAATTCTGTGAAGAATTGTTTCTATTGTGTTTTTGTTTATATTTAATAAAAAAATAACAAGAGCTTACAATATCTGCAAAACATTTTTAAATAAAAATAATTTTTTATTTAAAATACTGGTGTTAAAAAATAATGTTTACATCTAAAGTTTGGATTTGCTTTTCATATTGATTTTCTTTTCTAGGGTAAGTGTTTCCCTTAATTATTCTTATGTTATTTAGTGGCTGTGCTCTTTTTTGCGCACCAAGAATGTTACCTATTCACTTTAACGTGTTACAAACTTAATTCTATGCACACGCTCACTGGATTCACAATATTACTTTTTTTAAAACTAGCATAGTTTCAGATAGAAAGTGGAATGCACATGGTCACTGCATTCACAATATTACTTTTTTAAAACTATCACAGTTTCAGATAGAAAGTGGAGCACCGTTTGGGAATGCTCAAAATGAAGAAAAGCTGAAGTAGTACAAATATTTGACATTGATGACTTGTAATTGATTTTAAGAATTTATCGGCTTCTCTGCTGATGAAATGTGACAGCGGAACAATTTGTAACCATATCCATCGGAAACGACTTTGTGGAAAATTACACTTGAGTGAATATTAACGTCGTACTGTTACGCTAAAGGAGGGCTTTTGGCGACGAACCTCGTAATTTTGAACCATGATCAAGAGACGAGGGCGGCACCTTGGCTGGCAACAAAAAACAGAAGACGAAATAGCATATTAATATCAACTGCACCACCAGGTGCGTTAGCATTTTATTTATAGTCATTGGGATTGTTGCAGTCTACCCTTCTGGGTTTGGTACTGCCTCGACGAGGGGCTAGAAAGAGACTTTCCTAAGGCCTTATCACACGTACACGTTTGGAGAAATTTTCCTACCACACACACAATTCTGAACAATTTCTACCTAGTTTCTATAGTAACGGCTTCGAACAACTTTCTTCCAGTTAGCTGAAAAAGTTGTTCTAGGCTGAGAATAACATAGGACCATCACTGAATGGCATAAACTTTGATGTTCGTTGTCGGGAAGAACTACTCAAAGGATATTTGTTAATACATACCCTGTCACTTAGGCTGAATTTGTAGCTGGGCATACGGCTTTTATTGGTGTAATATTTCCGATAGACTTTTTTAGATTCTGTTTTGCTGAAGAGTGAATTTAAATGAAGAGTCAGGCTCAGGTCCATTACGCTACTCGGTTTATTTCGGCTCTAGTCGGAAATTGTGCTTGGATGGGTAATGCGAGCTTAGTTTTGAATTGAAACTTTTTAGGCACGTTTTTTTAAAGTAAAAATTTCATACACACTTTTTCCCGTAAATTTTAATTTTCTTTATTTAAATATTACTGTCGGTGCATCCCACTTCCTCTCAGCTCCAGCGGGTGAACGAGTAAAAAGGAACGCAAGCGAAAATAATTGAAAAAAAAATTTTATTCTTATGTAGGAAATTGGAAAAGGGATTCAAAGTTTGTTATCAAGATGTACTTTTCGTCGAGAACTTGAGGCCTTACGAATTATCTACAATAATGGTGAGCCTGATTGAACATTTCTTATGATCAAAAATGTTTAAAAATGCCACAAAAGTTAACTTGTTAACTGTTTTAAAAGAAATCGGTGAAGAAGAAGAAGAAGCTGGTGTCAATGGGAAACTGGGTTTCATGAAACCCTCCGTCCCATATCGAAGGTAAAAGTTTCCTTGAAGTTGTTACGGTGGAAAACAACAACCTAAAAATAATAAAAAATCAAAACAAGCTAAAAAATGCGAAATACACGCCCTAGTAGCAATAATTGACGATGATGATGAATAGATACCCAATGCATGGCCTGAGTTTGTGTTCATGGAATGCAAACAGCATTAAAAGTAAAATTCATGAATTTAAAATCTTTGTAGAGAAGCACAGCCCCGATGTTATTCTCATTCAGGAAACACACCTGAGACCAAATCACCATTTCAATATCACCAACTACAATTGCTATAGAGACGATCGCATCATGGACGGACCTGCATCCGGTGGAACGCTTATTTTAATCAAAAATACTATTCCGCACTTCACACCACCCCCACCACAGCTTCAACATATTGAGGCCACTATTATCACAATTAATCCACCTAACACAAATCCCATCACCATCACTTCTATTTATGTTCCCCCACACTCAGATAAGCATCAATTCACTCATGACTTAGATAACATTTTCCAGATCAACAGTAATTGTGTGATTTTTGGCGATTTTAACGCTACACACAATGCGTGGAATTGCTCCCATAATTCTACTCATGGAACACAACTGAAAAACTTCACCGATTTATCTAATATTGAAATTGCTTTCCCCAATACTCCTACCAGATATGGATACAATTCGGCCAATACTCTTGATATAGCTCTCATAAATAACTTTAACTATCCATACAATATGGTTTCCATATCTGAGCTCTCATCGCATCACAATCCAGTCTTTCTCAATTTTTCGCTAATTAACATTATGCACAAAGATAAATCTAGAGCAATTACCACATGTTGGTCTGCATTTCATAAGCATCTTAAAAACAGTATTCATTTACAGGATTTTAAAAATATTAAAAACCCACATGTACTTGAAGATAAAATAGCTCACTTCACCGATGCAGTTCACTCCGCCCATACCCACTCCTCTAAGCCAATAGAAAGCAAGCTACACTCCTACACGCCACAACACATTCGCGATCTCATCATTTTGAAGAATAGAGCCAGGAAACTCTTCCACAACACACTGAATCCAATAGATTACAAGCACACATTAAAAAGCAACTCAAAATTCACTCACAACAAGTGTGGAGTGACAGGTTAAATGCGCTTAACACTGAAGACAATAGTATCTGGCAGATTCAAAAATTGTTCAGGAAAAATCGCTCTAGCATTCCATCTCTCAATCACGCTGACGACATCGCTACTAGCGATGACCAGAAAGCAAACTTAATTGCCAATAGCTTCAATAATAAATACACGGAAAACAAAAGACCAGATAATTACACAAACAACATTGACTCTGACATCACTACCACTCTCGAGGATTTCTTCTCCCACCCGCCTCCTATTCCACTCACCCCTACTAATCCCGATGAAATTATCAACTATGTTACCAAATTAAAAAAAAAACAAAGCTCCAGGTTTTAATAACATTTCTAACAGGACGATTAAAAATTTTCCCCTCAAAGTACTAATTATTTTCACTCATCTGATTAACAAAATTCTATATCTCAGGCATTTCCCAATTTATTGGAAAACTGCCATTGTTTTTCCCATTAAAAAACGTGGGGAAAACATTCACAATCCCGATTCTTATAGACCGATTAATCTCCTATCTGCCCTCAGCAAAATCACTGAGCATATCATTCTTAATAGAATTAACAACTTTATTAGCCATACCAACTTTCTTAACCCTAATCAATTTGGATTCACTAGACAACTTTCTACCTATCATCCGCTACTCAGACTCACGGAAAAAATCTCTGCTGGATTTCAGAGAGGCAGATCCACTAGGGCTGTCTTTCTGGACATCCAAAAGGCATTTGACCGTGTCTGGATCAGCGGACTCATTTACAAGCTTATTATCTTTCATTTTCCTCCCTCACTCATTCATAATATCAATTCCTACCTTACTAACAGGATTTACAAAGTCAGAGTCAACGACACTCTCTCTCTCTTCCACACCACATCAACATCGGTGTGCCACAAGGCTCATTACTTGGTCCAGTTCTGTTTAATATTTATTTAAATGACATTCCTTCAAACCCACAAACAATGCTCAACATGTACGCGGATGATTCAGCAATCCTTGCTACTTTTAAAAACACTAAATCAATTACGACATCTCTCAATAGACACCTGGCTCTACTCGAAAACTACTTCAATCATTGGAAAATAAAAATTAATGTTGACAAAACTGTTGCAGTACTTTTCACTAAAAGAATTAAACTAGTTATACTGCCCACTCTATATTCCACACCACTTCAATGGTCTCAGACCACAAAATACCTTGGTATTGTACTTGATAAAAATCTCACTTGGAAACACCACATTCTACATGTGCGAGATAAATTACGGAACGCTCTTAGATCAATTTACCACTTAATATTGGAATTCCATATGGATATGTTTAACAAAGTGCTTTCACACAGCCGTTTTGCGGCCCATTATGGCTAATGGCTCCCCTATATGGGGTTTAATGCAGCAAAACCCAATGTTAAATTTTCTAGACACCGCAAAAAAACTCAGTAACCCAGAACTATCACTAGGCAAATAGATTTACTAAAATAAATTTTCCCAAAGCACTTCATCCTTTTAAAAAATATATTCAAATTTTAGCAAAGAAATTCTTTGCCAACATTCCCAATATCAATAATGCAAATTTAATTAATTTAGATAACTATGTACCTCTGGATAATCATAAGAGACCTAGGAGAATACTCCTAGACTCTTATAATCCACCTTAATTGCTTTTTCTATTCATTCATCTTTTGATGAATGACCTGCAAAATCTTAACTTTAATTTTTTCTCAATACTTAACTTTTCATTGCTGCTCCCCATCAGGAACGCCCCTTCTTTTACTGAACTTTGGTACAGCCAACCGAGAGGTGACTGACTCAGTTCCCACTGCCAATCAAATTGCACCATATCCACATCAGGTCTCTCAGATTTTCACCCAGTTTCATCCTTCAGACACCTACGTCGCTGGCGAGCCTCAACCCATATCATAGGAGTTAACGGTGCCTGATGAAGTAGCGACCTTGGTGATAGGAAACAGCCTGATAGGTCATTGAAACGTGGAGAGAGGGCGTGGTTGCGAAGCACTTGGAGAAACAAATTTTGAGTTGCAAACAGTCCATCCTTGAATGGTAGAGAGCTTGTCTTGTGATTGGTTGAGGGGGGAGAGTGATCTGGCTCTAGATTGGCTGCCCTGCAGTTAGTGAGAGAATATTTGAATGGGAAGATTGCCTGTGTGGGTATACCGAATAATTAAAGAAGTAAGCAAAATGGAATTTTAAAAATTTAAAAAAAATAATATTAAATTTAGAAGGTCATTTGCCAACAGGCAAATGAAGACATTTAAAGTTACGGCGGATTATAGGAGTCAAGAAGAATTCTCCTTGGCCTTTTGGTGTTGTCATGAGGTACATAATTTTCCAGATTTAGAATGTGACAATTATTAGTAAGTGGTAAAGAATAAAAAAAATTAGTTGCGAGTTTCTTAATAAAATTTTTAAAAGTCGGAATTTTAAGAGCTTTGTATATATCTGAATTTCTCATGTACATATTTGCATTAACAATCATACGAATAGTTTTATTTTGGGAAATTTCAAGCATTTATATATTAGTATTAGCGGCATATTTCCACACAGGACAACCGTAACTCATTATTTTCAGTAGTCATTGTGGAATTCCGACAAATTAAGGAGTATATTAATCTTAGAGCATTCCGGAATTTATTTCGCGCATATATAATGTGTTGTTTCCAAGTGAGTTTGTTATCCAGTAAAAGTCCTAGGGGTAAATTGTGTTTTGAGACCATTGCAGTGGTGTGGAGTATAGTGTTGGCGGCGTTGCAGGTTTCCTTTTCCTTGTAAAGAGTACTGCAACTGTTTTGTCAACATTGTAGTAGCTGTAGGTGATTATTTAGTACTTTAGTGATTTTTGTGTGTCGTAGTTATGCAGGTATCATCTGCATAAATATCGAGGCTGGTCTGTGGATATATTGGTATGTCATTTATATAAATATTGAAAATTATTGGCCCAAGTAAACTACCTTGTAGGGCCCCGATATTCACATAATATACGTTTGAAAGGTATTTTACTCGCCGATATGACCCTGTTAGTAAGGTGAGAGTTAATTTGTGAATTAAAGCAGGAGGAATTTATAAATTATTAGTTTGTAATTAAGCCTCTGATCCAGCCCCGATCGAACGCCTTCTGGATATCCAGGAGAAAAGGCTCCAGTGGAACTGTTCCTCTGAAATCCAGAAGTAACTTTTCAGTCAGCCCTGAATAGTGGATGGCAAGTAGAGAGTCGCTTTGTAAAACAAATTGATTTGGGGTAATAAAATTTGTATCAGAAATAAAGGTATTAATCCTATTAAGAATGATGTTTCCCTTGCAAAGGAGTATAGAAGAGAATTGGGGACGAAAACTTGTTGAAAAATGATTATTTTTCCAGGTTTTTGATTGGGAAAGATATTGCTTTTCCAGTTTTTGGAAATGTCTTAATTTTAGAATCTTGTTTATTAAGTAGGAAAAAATTGGGAAAAGCTTTGAGTGGAAATTTTTTAATCATTTTATTAATAATCATATCCGAACCTGGAGATTTTTATTTTTAAATTCTAGCATAATTCATAACTTCTTCCCAGGTCCGTAGGGGTAATATGAATAGGAGGTGGTCAGCGAAGAAATTTTCTAGAGTATTAGTTACAAGTGCGTCAATATTAGTAATACAGTTTTTCTGATCTTGGTTATCGGGGAAGTCGAAAAGTTTCGAGTACATTGGTTTTTTGGCTCGCCTTTAATGGCACTGTCTTTGGGAGTGATGGAATATCGGAGCGCTTTTTACGGAAAAATTTTTTGATATTGCCATAAGGAGTTGTCTTGTGTATTCATTGCTTCTAATTTGGTTTTTCAGGTTTGATGGAAATTTTTAGTTTTCTTTTAATCTTTTTCTGTAGTCTATTATAATTTGTTTTGTGTATTGGGTTTATTGTGTTTTGATATGTGTTTTTCTGGCTTTATTTTTAAGTCTTAGAAGATTTTGGATGTGTTGCGGACTGTATGTGCTATTCTTGTTTGTGATTGGTTGGGAGGCGTGGTCGTGGGCGAAGCGAACAGCTTTGGTGAACAGATTGATTTTATTTTCCAGAATTTCTGGGGTTTTAATATTTATGTAGTCCAAAATTTGAATATTTTTATTAATGTACTCGGAAAATTTAGACCAACAGGTGGTAACTGCTCTAGAGTTATCCTTATGAATATTGGAGTTAAAAGAGAAGTTAAGAATTACTGGATTATGATCTGAGGAAAGTTCCGGAATTGAAAGGATTGTATACGGATATTGAAAGTTGTTTATTAGTGCAAAGTCTAATGTATTTGAATTATGCCCGAATCTAGTCGGGGTATCTGGGAAAGCAATTTCAATATGTAAAATGTCAGTAAAGGTTTTAAGTTGAATTCCACGAGTGGAGTTGTGAGAGCAGAGTTCCACGCATTGTGTGTGGCATTAAAATCGCCAAAAATCACACAATTACTGTTGATCTGTAGAATATTTTCCAAATCTAGTGTGAACAGCCTATTGTCAGAGCTTGGGGGATATAAATACTAGTGATTGTGAGGGGGCTGATATTTGGCGGAATAATTGTAACTATGATAGTTTCAGAGTACTGAAGTTGGGGTGTTGTTGGGTTGAAATGACTTAATGAATTTTTAATTAAAATAAGTGTACCACCTTGAGCATGTCTTTCCACCACACGATTATTTCTGTAACAGGTGTAATTGGCAATTCTGATGTTGTGAGATGGTCTCAGTTTTGTTTCTTGCACTAGCATAATGTCGGGGGAGTACTTCTCTACAAATAGTTTGAAATCTACTATTTTACTAAGAAGCCGTTTCATTCCATGAACACAAACTCAGGCCAATCAAGAGCACTAATCATCGTAATGTTCAATTAAAGCCTCAAATAGGGGGCTTAATTCTTTTTCCGTAGCGATTTCTTTGAATTTTAGGTTGAGGGGGGGGGGTGGGGGGAAAACTTGCTGCATTAATAATTTGTTGAGTAAGCATTGAGAGGGCGGAGGGAAATTTTTTGTTGGAGTGTCTGGGGGTAATGAAGTTGAGGGCCATCGTTCCACTATTTGTATTATTAACAGTTATGGGGATGAGGGACTTGATTGATTGGCCTGGTTTGTTACCACTGCAGCAGGAGTTTCCTTGTGATGTTTGGGGCCATCTGTTGACTGTTCTTGGGTTAGAAGTACCTGCGGCTTGTAGTATGTGATTCCTGGTCTATCAATGCTGTTAACTGTGTTAGTGTATGTGTTATTGTTTACTTGTGTGCCTTTACGAGGCTTGGGAAATTTGAGGCAGCCTGAGTAATTTGCCATGTGTCCGTATGTTTCGCAGTTGATGCAAAATCTTTTTTCGACTCTTTGTATTTGACAATCACGCGTTTGATGCGCTTCCCCGCATTTCAGGCACCTTGGCGTGATGTCGCAGTTTTCGGCTGTATGGTGGAATCGGTTACAAGAATAACATTGGGTTACCCATTTGCCATCGTAACCGCCCACAGTAACGTTCATGTAGCTCACTTTGGTTAAGTCAAAAATCTTAGCATTGTGAATGTTTCTAGGCAGAGAGACTAGAAAAATTGGGAGCGGTTGTTTAGTTTTTCGGCCGATAAGTTGAGAAACTTTATCGACCGTGTATCCTAGTTCTATTAGATCGTTTTGGATGTCCTCTGGATTGGAATCTCGGGGTAATCCCTTGATTACCACTTTAATTGTCGTTCAAACTTTGGTTTGATGAAATATTGATATTTAAGTTCGTCTAGTTTATGTACTAGTTCCTTGCATTGTTCATCTGTATCCGTATACAGTTTCATGTATTCTCCGGCTAGTTTGCTGCGGAGGTCCGGGTATGTATCATCTAGAGTTTTCATATGAGTTCTGTGGTTTTCCGTAATTTTAAGAAAAACTGGTTGGGGGAGATTTTTGCTTGTAGGGTTATTGGCTTTAGGTTGTAGGGTGGTATTCTTGGTATTATTATTTTTAGAAGTTCCTGCTGCATTGGTATCCTGGGGTTTGAGATTTTTAAAGCGATTTTCTAAGTTAATTTTAAATTTTCCTTATAGTTTAAATTAGGCTTAGATACTTTTCCTGGGGGGAGATGAAACCATCCTCGTCTTTCCTTTTAGTTGGTTGAGATTTTACAGGGGATGATGTAGGAGTTTCACACATGAACAGGGCAGCCTGGGGTATCACAGTATGGAAGAGAGCCAAATTCACTCACCGCTTTTTCAAGTAGATCTTCGTAGATAGTGCGCTGTTTCACCATTTCCACGAAGGTTGGGTCGTGTTCGTCTTGTGCGTTTGATTGGCGAAGGGTCGTGATCATATTCTCAAAGCCCTGTGCTATGAGAGTATAGCGACAGATGTCCGCCTTAGTAGCTTCCAGCCTTGCACATGAGGTTGGTCCAATCGGCCGTTCCGGTGTCGAGTTTCCAGATTTAGGTAGCATTTTGATAATCCATTTCAGGAGGAATCCCAAAATTTAGAGCCATGGTCGTCAGGGTATATTTTGAGTTTAGTTCAGCAAGTCAACTCAGCTCTAAAAAGAGCTATAAGTACGACCTAGAAAAGTGCGCAGAAATGCCAGACGTGGGAGCTCGTTCAAAGAACGTGCTTACTCAACGGTTAACCTTCCAATCTAATCGAAAATCAGATTTTGTTCGGAAATTTTTGACACCTACGTCACCCCCTACCTCCTCTCTATCACCACTTCGATTACCTCAACTCTCCAGCCAGCCAATCAGGAAGCTCCTTGTTCCCCACTCAGGACTGTCAACGTTATCAGGCCACATTCACTATTCTGTGATGGGACGGAAGAACGCTCCGCGTTCCAGGTTTCAATATAAAAATTCAGTCAAATTCAGTTCTTTTTTTTAGGGTGAAAGAAAGGAAATATTCAAGTTTGTTTTAGCTCTTAAATAGAGAGCGGTTGGTTGGCTATGCAACTGTATGTTGCACCACCATTTTAAGATAATAAAATCGTTTTTAATATTAGACTATGTAAGAATAAGGCTCGAATCAGATGTCTGGGAATGTTGATTTTTTTTAACTAAGATTTTATTAGTTAACTTATTATTTTTGATCGCTCCAGTGACGAGCACATTCACTTTATCCTTAATTATTAATAAAAGTCATTTTTAAGAAACTGCTTTCATCTTTATGCCTCCTCGACACAAAAATTTTGACTGCTTGTTTTTCGAAAGCTTAGGTTAGTTTACCAGGAAGTGTAACAATTCTTCTTAAAGTAAGCAAGCACTAATGTCATCTGATAAATGAAAATCACGATATTCCGCTAGTGTTGTTAATTGCATTGACTAGTTTTTATTGAAAAAAAAAAACGGGGAAAATATTTAGAATACTGTTTTAAAGTTACTGTTCACGCTATTTTCTCTTTTACACTTGAGTAATGAAGATTGATTCTTTTGAAAGCAAATGAGGATTTTTTTTTATCTAATATTCTTCTAGAAACGAAGATTCACGTAATTCTGATATAGTTTTTGTTTCAATTCTTGAGTGTGCAGTTGTTGACTGTCACATTTATTATAATTTCTCACAGATTGACGACAGACTTGCATTCGGTTGAGAAACTGATAGAAAGTAGAATTATACTACCACAAGTAAGCAAGGTACAAAAACCATCATCACTAGATGACGCTAGTGTTGTTAGGTGAACTGAATCTAAAGGGCAAATTTTAAAAAAAGCTTTTATGTATCCAATTTTCTGTTATGTAACAATAAAGATTTTTTCTTTTAAATGTGCAAATCACAAATTTTGATAAAGTATCCGTCTAACAATGAAAGAATAGTAAGTATTTCAGAAGTAATTTATTTTTCATTCTTGTATAAAAAATTTAAATTATCTTATATAAAAATTTAAATTTTTTTATTACTATTTTCAACATAATTATGTAGTTCTGAATGAAATTAAATTTTATGTACATGGATTAATAGTCTTCACATTTAGAATTTAGATTTTTTAGTACATCGTAAACAATTGATTGAAAAAAATCTTTCTTTTTTTTTATCGCATTGCAATATTTTAAAATCATTAATAGTTCTTACTGCATTGGAATTACATATAATTCTTTGTAAAAGAATGTTTTTTTATTTTAGATTTTAAGTAATTTTTTAGTAAGTTAAGTTAGTTAAGTTTTTTAGTAATGTTTTCTTATATACATACTAGCCAGAAGATACCGCAAGTATTAAAAATAGTAAATTTAAAAGATCAAAATCACCAGATTTTTCTACTGGCATGATGTTTAGGGATCCATTCAATCCCTCCTCACTTATAAAAAAGATAATAATTAAGATACTGTTTCATGTAACAGTACTTATATCAAGTGTATGATATTTTGGATTACTTAATTTTTACAAATACTTATAAATGTATGTCATTTCTCTAACATCAAACTAGTTATCAATGTATATAATATTACTGCTTCAAAAAGTATAAGACATTTGTACAAACATTTAATTTTGTTTATTCATAATGTATTGTTTCACATTGAAATTAATATATGTTATATAAAAGATCAATTTTATGTCAAATAATTATTCATATTACTACTGTTTTTTTTTAATTAACTGTATTTGGTACATTGTCGACCAAAATTTTCTTATTAGTATTAGAAATGGTGTGCATCTCATCTCTTAAATATGTTAAAGATTAATGTATTTTTATATTTGAAAGTATGTTTTGGAACAAAATTATCTATTGTTATTTAATAATGAACATAAAGTTTTCAGAGGATATCAATTTTTAATTGAAATGTGTTAGCATCAATAATGTGTGTATAAATAGATATGTGTTCGCATCAATAATATATGTATAAATAGATATACGTTTAACATAAAAAGGCTCACATTTGTGATAAATGAATTGTATGAATGATTAACTGAGTTATAATTATGTGGTGAATTGAAACTAAAGTTTTCTGGTATTCTTTCTTGTAAATAGGAAGTTTTCTGTATTTTATAAAATTACCCATTATGTATGTAAATATGAAAACTGAATTTTCTTATTACACTAATGAATTTGATATATGTTTCATAATATTTCACAAAATTTTTGTTTATCTTTGGAAAGTAACGAATTTCTTTATATTCTAATGTAAATTTAAAGCAATATTGTCGCTAAAAACGCAGCTGAAAATTACTGTTTTGTTTTCTTAAATATGATTGATGACGTAGTTTTATAGTATTTTACTTATTGTGTATGATTTTTCCATGTATATAGTACACTAAAATTTGAAAATCTTGTGTACTTCTTAGAAAGTTTTGGCAACTTGTAAAAGTACAATGATGAAAATGAAATTATTTGTTTCTACATATACTTCCAAAAGTTGAAATTTAAAAATGTATAGATTGGAGTGACATGCATAAATAATATAAAAAAATGTGTATTCTACAAGATGTTAAAACATATATAGTCAGTGTATGTTTGGCTTAGAATTGTCTAAGAAGTTTAGATGAGTGAGATCAATGTTTAAAATGTTATTGTATAAATTAAGAATGTAATTGTAATTTGTTCAATAAGTCTCTAAAACTGTCCCTGCCCTATTATTTTTCTATGTATCGTAACTTCGTTACTGGCAAGGGAGTAATATAAAGGACAAATTTAGTTGGGATTTTCTCTCACTAGAGGGCTGCACAAGTCAACCAAACATGTGACTTGTACTTAAAGGATTAGCCAGAAATCCTAAGTATTAATTAATAAATTATAATTTAGAAATAGTATTGTAAAATATTATTCATACACCATATAATTTAAAACAATATTTATTAATTTTTCAAACATTATTTTTTAATTTATAGTTTTGTATTTTTATATATTATTAACTGGGTTAGTGTAACTGTGAATTAACTGAGCCTAATGTAAAAACGTGGCATTTTTGTACATCTACTTTGACTTGCTTTGCTGACGGTGTCGAATGGACACGCACAATAAAATTTCCAGTAGATATTGAAAAAGGTTAAATTATGAATTTATTGATAACTTAACACGCTGATTATTCATTAGAGTGTTACTAAACAAGAAACCTAATAAAGGAATAAAGAAGCAAATAATCCGAAATAAGTAAATCCTTCACAAAAAGAATCCAGGTCCCTTTTTTTCATTCCAAAGCCTTCGAAATAAATTTATGGAAAGCAGTGCATGGAAAATATCGTACTTCGGAAAAACGTATAAGCGAGATGTTTATATACACCAGTGGCATTAAAGAGGTAAAATTCATACTGTAGGCTTAGCTTCAAAATATAGTATTATTGAATTCAATGCATCCTTATTGTATGAGGAGGGGGAGGGGCACGACGAAAATGATGAATGAATATTGGGTCGCGAATATTAAATGTTTGAGAAGCACTGTGTTAATTAAAGAATTTGTAAAAATAACTGCTATAAAATTGAAAAAAAGAAAGCATGCAAGCTGATATTTTTAAGCAAATTGCAAATGTTTTGAGCAAAACAAATTTATTCATTTTTTATCTTCAAAAGCCTCAACTTATTTAGTTTACCTTATAAAAAATTTCAAATTAATGAAAAGTATATAAATGATTATATCTAAATACCATATAATATTTCATTGTGTAATTTTTTCAAGAATAGTCTTATGAATTTATATCATTCTAGATCTAAAAATACTGAAATTAATTTTCAAAACTGCAAATCGATCATCTTTTATCATACTATTTTTAATATAAGGAGAAAAAAAACTTATCAAATATCATAAAATTTGCTGAAATTGTAGGCAGAAATGTTCTTGAGAAATTTTTTACCCTTCAAATATAAAAAAAGCATACATCAAACGAAAAGGTAAAAAATGCTCGACTAATGTAATTATGCAAAATAAGATTTCAAGATATATTCCAATAAAAATGAAGCTTATGTATTGCTTTTTATAAATATTCAGCATTTTTAATTAATTCTTATCATTATTTAAAAAACGCAAGGGCGTAGCTAACACCGTATCAAGCGTATCAATTATACAGGGCCCCAACATATGTAAGCAAAAATTCGTAATATGTTAAGACGCCCAAAAAAGGGCCCAAAAATGATATTTTTAAGACAGGATTTAAGATTTCCAAGGAATTTTCGATACTCTCTCAAGACTAGCTACGCCAGTGAAAAAGAAAATAATTTCAATTGATGATCAATGAATTAGTAGATACTATTAAAAATTAATTGCAAAAATTAATTAAAAATCTAGACTCCAGTTTTAATGAGATTAAGTACAAATATTTATTTCCAGAAGCTGGTTTTTAATGAAGAATGTTTGTGAAATTTAAAAATACATAATTTATTATGCGTTAAAGCTAACCATATATTTATATATATATAGTTAGGTATATACAAATCATCTTATAAACCCTAAACATTAGTGAAATAAATCTCGCCTGTGCCAAGCAAAAATCAATTATTTTTTTAGCAATCCTTCAGGGTATTTCAAAGTAACAACCAATGCGTTATTTTGTTTATCAATTACCGTGGCACATAAAAGAGTGGGGTTTGGGGTTCAACCTCTCTCTGGACCAATAGATTTTTGCTTTTACTACAGAAATTACTACTTTTCACACTCATTAACATGTCTTTTACACCCTTAAGTTCACATGTCCCCCTATAATTGAGATCCATGTACACTGCTAGTTTGGTGATAGATTTTGTTTGTGACAAAAATGATCGAGATGATAATACATAAGTACCTCTACAACACTGGTTCAAATACCTCTTTAGGATGCAATTCCCAATGTAAAGCAGCTTCAACAAGTTCCTGATGACTGAGGCTATACAACGAGTGCTGCTTATTAAAAATAATTAATTTAAAAAACACTCGAAATTTAAAAAAAACTTATGCGTACAGTAGAAATTTATTTAAGACTAGCTTTCATGGCCCGTCGTTTTGCACGGGCTTTCCCTACTTTATAAATTTTCCCTTTCCTTCACAAAATCAGCACTTCTAATACTCATTTTCAAGACGACTTCCAACTCCCCCTCCCCAGCTCCTCCGAATAGCCCAGCATTGCTCGGGAAACAAAAAAACTTAAAAAAAAATAATGCTTAAATACTTCTCGCAAAAATTAAAAAAAACGAAAAATACAATTTTTTGTTTGTTGAAAAAACCATAATTTTTAAGATATTTTATAAATCTTTGTACAGATTACGGATAATATCTTTTTACACACGGAAAAAAAAGAGTTTTTTTCGGGCTTCATTTTTAAGTTTATGCCTTCAAACTTTATATGTCGATTGAAAAACAACGGAAATTTTTTTAAAAAAAAAAGGGGTAACAAAAAAATTTTTTAAATTTTTTGGGAAAAAAAAGGGGAAAAACAAACGAAAAGCACAATTTTTTAAAGAAAAACCGTAATTTTAAGAAATTTTTTTAATTTTTGACAGATTACGGATAATATCGTTCTACCCCACGGAAAAAAAAGTTAGTTTTTTAAGTGAGGAGAGGGGTGAGTGTGGGGTTTTATGGCGCAAGACCCAAATTTTGGCTATGCGGGGGCCAAACATTTGTTTAAAAAAATTAAAAATGTTTTATAAAATATTTAAAAATAATGACGATACATTTTTAAAAATTTAAAAATTTTAAATCACATAAAATCGTTTTCGGGTAAATTAAAGAAATTTTTTGGGGGACCCCCACCAAGTCGGGACCATTAAAAAATAAAAAAAATTAAAAAAGAAAAATGGAACATGTTGGGTTTAAAAAAACAAAGTTAGAAATAAAAAGTTATAAAAAAATAACCCTTTTTTTTTTTCTTGAATGGGGTTGGAGTTAACGTGCGTAAATAACGTAAAAGGATTGTTTAAAAAACATTTTTTGTCAATTTATCCGTAAGATTTTAGCTCAAGTTCTTCCTCCACGTCATACATAATTAAGTCTTCGTCATCAGTAAATATAATTGTAGGTGCTGGGCTTTTTTGGGGTTTTTGTGGAGCCATTTTTATTTCAATTTTTTTAATTTGACCCTTTTGGGGGCTTTCTTCATTTTTTTAATTTGTTTTAAAATTTTGTGGGGATTTTTTGATGCCTTTTGAAATTTCTGCTATTGGGGGATGTAGCAAGTGTGGTATTGGATGTAGTGGGGATGGTATTGGGGTTGTAGTGGTGGTAGTTTCAAGAACAGGACATGCTGTGGATGAAGGAAGATGCAGCAGAAATAGATAAATTATTAGAAGTGGTGGGAGCAATATCTATTACAGAAATAGGAGGTTAGATTCATGGCGGGTGTAACTGTAACAGAAGATGTGGATGGTGTTAGGGTGCCTGAGTTTTCGGTTGGGTTTGTAACTGCAGGAATTTTTTGAGGACATTGTTTGGTTTTTGGGAAAGGATACTAAAAAGGGTTTCAGTAGTTTTAAAGGCGGACGTACTATATTTGTAATATTTTCATCGGTTTGGGTTGGGGTTTACAGTTGAGGGTTTGGGAGTTTTAGCGTTGTTTGGAAAATTTGTGGGGCTTTTTAATTTTCGGGCTTCAGGATATGGTATTTTTATTGGTTTGATTACTTGAATTTTTTTCTCCTAATTTTTGGGGAAAAAATTTTGAATCGGCGGGATGGGCTTGAGAGCAGTTAAAAATTTAGCCCCTAGAATGCAATCTGCGGAAGCATGTCCAACAGATGCACATCTAGAGCACGTCAATTGTCTTCTGCAGGCAGCTTGAGAGTGTCTGAATCTCTGGCACTTGAAACAGCGCAGAGGATTTGGAATGTATGGACGGATTTTACAATTTAAATAACCAGCTTTAATAGTTTGGGGTAGTGTGGGGCTGCTGAAAGTTAAAATGAAGTGTTTGGTTGGTATAACAGTTGTATCTTTTTTTATTATTGTGATTCTTCTGACCTGAATAACACCCTGATCAGAGAATCCATTCAGAATTTCATTTCTGCATCAGGGGTGGTCAACAGGTCAGGTTCGGAAATAACACCACGGCAGGAATTCAAAGTTTTGTGCTGACTTATCGTTAGAGGACTATTTAAAAAAGATTTAGCAAGAAAAAAGAGCTTAGTTTGAAGAGCAGAGTTTGTTTCAATAAGTAGATCCCCGGAACGCAATCGTTTTACTGATTTCGGTTCCCCACTATTCCTACGAGAGCTTTTTGTATTGCAAAGGGCGATTTCTTCGACACCCTCATTTTTCGGAAAGTAAAAAAAATCTCTTCTGGCAGTCGTTGAAACTTTGTCAATATTGAGAGTGGGTAATACGAGAACTTTATCCGGGAACAGCTGCATTGGATCCATAAGTACGCGTACATAACTTCGTCCTGGCGTGCCTCCACCCACCATGGAGTCCAACAAGGGAGGCAGTGTAACGGTCATCTGGCCAAAACCAGGCACGGCGCTTACCCAGAGTACCCCCAGAATATAGTGATACAGTCCAGGGTGGGGGATCCAACGGTAAACCCGACACCCCATCTGCAGCACTAACCCTAAAAGCAGTGTCTCTTCGGGGACACCGAAGAGAGGTACTACCAGCCGATTGACAGGAGCGGGCTCACTCCTGCCTCCCTTCTACAGCGAAGCGGGCCAAAGGTATTCCAGGACACCATTTTCCTCCACGGGGCGCCGCATATGGCAAAATGCGGTTGGTAACCAACGGGTAATCGAAAACAAATAAAGCAACATAATCAAAATATCGAAAGAAATATACGAAAAAGGAATTAAATTAACACAAGGCAGAATGCAAAGGAAAATATGTTAGTAGATAATTGTAAATTTTCTCATTAGAAAAAATTTATATTTGTACAAAGTACATCTTGAACTAGTGGTCTGTGGTCTAGACGGGAAAAGAAGAAAAGATGAAATTTTATGACAAGAGGGTCGAAAATAGAAAAGGATCATTATAGTACCCCGGGGTCGTGATACCCGTGTTTACCAAAGACAGTAAACCCCTTGGAGAAAAGGAAAAGATCACTAGGGCACCTCGGGAGCGTGAAACCTTTACTCACCTAAAGAAGGTGAGCCCTCTGAGGAGGGTTAGTGTTTTAAAAGTCGTTAGATTATTTTTATAAATAAAGAAGTTATTAAATATTTAAAATTTGAGTATTTTTTAAAAAAATGTAAAAAAAATAGTTTTTGATATTCAATTATTTATTTATAGGCGGAACTTCTTTTATAGTGTAACCTTTCATCAAACGTAACGGGCTGAAAGTTAATGCCTTCAAACTTAACACATCGATTGCGAACAACGGTAATTTTTAAACAAAAAATGAAACAAAATTAATGCTAAAATATTTCTCTCAAAAAGATTCAGCTTCGAACCTTGAAACTACCGTTTAGAAAGTAGCGAATTAAACAAATAAGCTACTCGTCTTTCGAGAAAATCAGTGAAAAGACCTTTAAAACAAAAGGAAGAAATATTCAATTTCGCATTGCGTTATTTGTAAAAGTTAAAATATTTTTTTCGGGCTTCATTTTTAAGTTAATGCCTTCAAACTTCATATATCGATTGCAAACAACGGTAATTTTTAAACAAAAAACTTTAAAAAAAAAATGCTTAAATATATCCCTCAAAAAGGGAAAAAAACGAAAAAAAAAATTCTTTTTTTAAAAACCGTAATTCTTAAGATATTTCATCAATCTTTGTACGGATTACGTATAATATCGTTCTACACACGGAAAAAAGTTTCGTGAGATTATTTTTATAAACAAAGAAGGTATTAAATATTTAAATAAAATTTTGAGTATTTTTTGAAAAATCGTAAAAAATACAGTTTTTAACACTTAATTTTGTAAATGACTTATTCTAAAAGAGAAACGCATGAACTCTTTTAGTATAAAATATTTTTTCGTTAACGCGAAAGAAAAGGCAAGCGAACGATTTAGAAATCATTTTAATAAAAACGTATCGAATTTGACTCATTTTAAAAAAAATCGTAAAAAACAGAAAATATAGTTATTTTGTAAAATAAATTATACCGTATCGGGGCGAAGTGAATGATCTTTCTGATTCTGTAAGTATTGTTTGTCTGAATCTCATAGAAAAAATTAGATGGTGTTTGAAAAACAGCTGGAAAAAAAAACAGGTTGAAGATTTGGAACTTTGCCGCCTTGCGGGAAAAAATAGCACCCATTATGTGTTTTAAAGTTTTGAATTAATATCTTTTTAATTAATTCTAATATCAGAATATAAATGGTAAACAAAGATTCCTCGTATCATTCCCGACCTTTCGGTACCTTTGGCGAGTTTCTCCGTGGTGCGGTTCGTGAGAAGATAGACGTACATATGTTTGTTTACCTATGAATTTTAATAGTGTAGATAATTGTACATTATTGGTGCAAAATCCTAGTGTCTTTTTATTGAAATACTAGAAAAAATATTCCATAATATCTTGAAACTGAGCCATGATCCTTCAATGTAAACAGATTAAACTCTTTTCTCTTAACATGAACGCATATCTATCATATATGAATGCTTTGAATGTTTGAACAATAGTGATTTTTTAAAACTTACGTGCGAGGTGACAAGCCATTTGCGTCCCTCTCGCATCAGGCCATAGGCGGGAACGTTTGCAGTGGGCATGTCAACATGTCCACTGGACGCGTGATCAGTGGAGCACTATTCTCTTTACGGATGAGTCCAGGTTTAGCCTCGAAAGCTATAATAGGAGTATTTTCATTTGGAGAGAATCTGGAACTCGTTTGCATCCATGACGTCCGTGTAAGAGATGCATACCGATCAGGCAGTGTCTGTGTTGAGTGGATCTCCTTGGGTGGATGCTCAGACCCCCATGTCTTTTCCAGTGGAAATAATAATGCTCATACCTATAGAGATGGCATCTTGGATGCTTATGCGCACCCTTATGCCGAGGCAACAAATAATTTTTTCGTGCTACAGGATGATGAGGCGAGACCAACAGGGCCCGGATCTTGGATGCTTATCTTTAACACTAAACAATTCAGCGTATGCAGTGGCCAGCTGTATCTTCGGACCTTAACCCTATCTAGCATGTTTGTTACACTCTTGGAATTTATATAGCTGGTCTCGATCTCCTTCCTAGGACCCCAGATGCACTTTCAACTGTCTCGGAAAAGCATTGGCTCGTACTTTCTACAGAATTAAGATTCCACCTAACTGAGAGTATCATACATCTTTGCATGTGCTGTATTCCTTTTTGGAGGATCATACCCCATTTAAAGGTACTTTTCTTATACCAAAGTGACGCATCTGATTTGTTCATTGTATACATACGCTAATTTCGATAACACTATAATTGCCTGGGAATTTCTTTTTGTTCTCTTTTATACCTTCCTATGTGTTGTATAATGTGTTTAAGTTTCATTAAATATATTCTACGTATAAAGTTTTGAGTCATCGTCTATTTTGTGATTTTTCTTTGATTTATGATAACCTGAGTAATACGGAATACTAGCGATTTTTTATGTGGTACAGTGGAGAAAAAATATTTTTTCAGCAGAGCTTTCTCAATTGCCAAAGTTGATGCCGCATTTGAATAATTTTCAATAATTTTCTGTAACTTATACTTCAGTAATTTATCTCCTAAATATATGGTGTAAATAGCAATGATTTAATTTATTTAAGATGTTATATTGTTAATCGTAACATAAAGAGTTTTAAGTAAATTACTTATATAAAATATATATATAATACATTTTAGTTATAGTTTAACATTACCTAAACATGGATATTAGTACAACTTTGTTACTAACTGTAACTGCAGAAAAAATAACGCCTTTAAAAAACGAGCTTTTTAAACATGAGTTTACATTCAAACTGCATACTTTGAGTAACATATTTTTTTCTATACCTTAAATTTTAAGAGCGAAAAAAAGAAACGTTGTGTGAGTCAAATTGAATTTATTCAATAATTAGTTTTTAGAATGGGCTCAATTCATGAAGTCACATGATAAAAACAAACACGTGATTTCCATTGAATTCAAAACAAACGTTAAACTAATGGTACTTGTTGTTCTATTTGTAAAACTCAGATTAAATTTCAAATTTCATGTTTGGGTAAAGATGTTTAAATGTTAGGAAAAAAAATTTCTTCAAAAAGATTTTTTTAAATTAAAAAAAAGCATATTTTATGTTTATATTTTTAAATAAAATGCACTTTGTATACATATGTACTTTTTAAGAGAAAGTTTCTGCAAAGAACAAAACTTGGCAACACCGTAGTGCTTGAACTAATTAGCTGGAAACATTAGATAGTTTTTATGGTATGTCTATGACGTCGCACGAGTTTTTGAATTGATTGGCAAGAATCACGTGGCTTTTACTATCATATGACTATGACGTCACATGAATTGAGCCCATTGTTAAATATTTTTGTTTCATAATTGAACTCTTTTACGTTGTAAGCAACTGGAATTATGAGTAAAACTAATAATTAAAAAAAAATTCAAAACTTATTATTTAAAGAATTATTTAAATAATAAGTTTTAATAATTTTTTTAATTATAATTAAACTATCACATTGTCGTCCAAAGTAATCATGTACATAAAATTTCAGCTCAAATGAGCACCTTAAAATGTGAAAAAAAAGCTTTTACAGTCTTTACTTAAGTCGCTCACGTGGTCGCAAAAACGATGTCAACGTAATTGTATCTATAAACAATTAGTTTTAATCAATTTTTATTAATTGTAATAAAATTATTTTACTGTCATCCAAAACAACCACGTATGGAAAGTTTAATCTCAACTAAGCACTTTAAAATGTGATGATAAAGCTCTTTTAAAGTTTTATAACCCACATATATATAGTTACATTGTAAGAAGAAAACTCCCATTGATGTGACTATATCTTAATTACAATTCACTATAAGACACGTATAGTCTGCTGAAGTAGCAATATAATGCAGCAGGGAATATATTAACCTCATACCATGCAATACGCACTATGCATTTTTTTAAAAAAATTATATATATATATATTTGTTTCTTGTTCGTTTCTTCACGTCACAGGGATATGGATCTGCAATAGATCCTCCACCCCCATCTGATAAGTATTTTGGGGACAAGGGGGAAAACCTGAGTGGGAAGAACAAAGTTCACAGTTTGGTGGGATATATATTTTTAAATTTTTAATTTCCATTATATATTAACCCTTTTATATATTCTTTACGAGGGTAACTCTAAAATTAACGGTTTAGTATGAAAATGCAAAACATTTTAACACCGGAAACGACTTCTTGCTGACTTACTTCAAGTTGTTTAGCGTAGAATAAATATATGACAGAAGAAAAAATGGATTTGATGCGAGAATATTATCGTGCTATGATTTTTTTGGATATTGAAGGGGGTTTAAAACGAAGAATGTGTTCAACGGCTGCAATTGTATTTTTTTTGAATCTTCATGTCGTGCTACTGTATTCAGATGGCTTAAAAAAATTTTTGCACTGGTCACTTCTTCAGAATGAACAATCCCGGGACCAGGGCCCGGAAAAGTGCGCCAAAAAAAATGTTAATGGATGATTATCTTTATTTTAAATGATACAGAAGGAATTTAACTTTGGATCTGCAGTCATAAACAAAATTATTCTTGAAGAATTACATAGAGAAAGAGTTTGGTTTTTTTTCCAAACAACAGCACCAAAAGAGGAACGGTCAGAATCAGAAAAAAATCCTTAAATTGCCAAATGATGGTGGCTACCACGACTTTTTTAAAATTGAAAGCATTATAAAACACATGCCGTTTATACGTTCCAACACATCAAGAGCAAAGATTCTTTGAAGACGACCCCCTGCCACCCCAAGGGTGAAGGAACAAACAATCAGAAAAAAGTATGCTTTTTTCTTCAAAGTACGGAATTGATCAAAGCCATCAAGTTGGAAGGACAAAAGACGTAACAGAAAACGTATACCATTTCAGAAATTATCTGGTTTAAATTTGGGAACTCGCTTCAAATGACATGCATCTTCCCCTACAGCCGGTTTAAACAGCTGAGTTTCTGAAGAAAACAAATTAAAGGATAGGATCCACCATTCCCCCGGATCTAGCTTTTGGGGACTTTTGGTTATTTATTAATCTTACGGGACGTCGTTTTTTTCCAGAAGAAAATTGAGGGGTTATAAATGAGTTTTTTTCATCAATTCCATAAAATGAAGGGTTTCAGGTTTTTAAAACCCGGGGGAAATCGTGACAAAAGTCTTGATGGAGGAGACTACTTAACACCCCAAAAAATTTTATAAGTAAAAATTTAAAACCAAGGTACCTCAAAAATTTAAAATTTATATATATATATATAAAAATTATTTTCTGTCTATTCTATTTAACTAATTTTTTTTTAATTTTTCAAAAGGATTGATTTTAAATTCTTATTTTCATTTTTTATTCATTTTGGCCAAAAAATTTTGGTTGGGTTCTGAATTTATGGTTATTTAATTAACAGAAATACAAGATAGGTTTCAAAAGTTCCCTGACTGAGTCTACAACGTGCAGTAGTGGGTTACTTCTAGTTACTGCGTTCTTTCTATTTTCTAAAAGCGATTTGTTCTAAATCGAGTGTCTAACTCCCCTTTAAGAAACTCAAAATTTTTCTTGGCTATTTCTGGAAATTCTAAAAGGTTATTTTACATACTAAATATTCCTGATTATAATTTTTTTTCTTGTATGCTACTTATTGTATTTTTTCAGCAGACATACTAAATTTTCCTCATTATGATTATTTTCCATGCATATCTAGTTTTTGCCTATTTTTAAAAAAATTTTCCCTAATTTTTACCCATACCAATTATTCCAAATATTTAACAAATTTTATTTTTTTCATGCCGTATGCACTTTTGCTTTGGGTTTTTGCTTTTTTACTTCTACAAATCGGGGGTAACTCAATGACCTCTGGGCCCCCGGAAAAAATATTAAACCCGGGGGCCAATATAAAAATATATATCTTTAATTAAATTTGGGTCAATTAAAAATTTTATGGAGAAAAATTCAAAAAAGAATTTTTTTACTGTTTTTATTATTTTTTACGTATCAAACATAGATAAAAATTTTAAAAATGAAGATGAAGTAATGTTTTGTTTATTAATTGGAAATTTTGTTTCTAAGCCCTTTTACTTAGTTTTTTCTTTTCCGATCCCAGGTTTAAATCGTAAATTTACGTTGCAGGTTTTTTGTCCCCAAGTTTGATTCAAAAGAGCTAACAAAACCCCAAATTGGGACAATTTTTCTTTTGGGAATAAATGTTATAATTTTTTTTTTTTTATTTTGATGTCTTAAAAATGTGTTTTAATTCATTTTGCATTGAAGTCAATCAGTTCCCCTTTAGATATTCTGGGTTTTGACCCCATTGACATAAAGAGAAAACCACTGGCTTGGGCCGACCCGACAGCCGTCGGTTGAAATTTTCCCCTGAAGACCCGCCATTGGGGGGCGTACCCATAAATCGGAGACCTTTTTAAAAATCCAGGGGGGTTGGTAGAATTTCCCTTCCTTTACCATGGTTCAAATTACCAGATCCCGCCCCCCGAGTAGCTGAAAGTGGGACGCATTCACCTTTCCCCAGCCACAAAAAACAAAAAATTGTTTTGGGGTTTCGGGTAGTTTAGTCCCAAAAATGTCCATTTCTAAGTATGTATAAAAACAGAAGAATCGTGATAAAATAGAAAGTTATGGTATTTATTTGTTACAAACACTACACTAATAACAAAAATGTTGCATAAAATAATCATATTTTATAAAAATGTTATGAATCTCGCGGGCAGTGGCCACCCCTGTACTACATACTTCTCTTGTAGACTTTTCCATATAAATCGTAAGTAAATTGGATTATGTTAATTACATAAATGCACAACAATGTCATTGTCAAGAGCATATTCCCACACATTGGATGCGGGCAAATTTTGTCACGGATTTACGCATGAAGTGGACATTTTTTCGTGAATTTCGGGGGTGAATGAGTGAGTGAGAGAAAAATTAACATCTCTCTATAAAGCAAATAAGGGCATTTGGGAAAGTATCCCGTAAATTTGAACCTCCGTCATGTAACAAGGACGACACCTGAGCTGGCATCCCACTCTCCTGTCTACATCAGCACACTGACTAGAGGACATTGAGCCTCGACAGATATAGCGTGAGTCGCCCCCTCTACACGGAGGGTCTTCAGTGGCACCAGGACTCGTACCCGAGATATTCCAACCACGAGTTCATAACCACGAGATAAAACATAAAAAGACAGTTCATATTGAATGCAAACGAAATTAAACAGTTTAAAGCGGGACTCTTTCCGTTTTTGCTCACAAAAAGCTACGGATGAAATTTTTCTTATATGAAATATATTTTGAGTCCACACCAGAAAGTTATTTAACATTTGAACAGTCAGAATAATGAGTCAAGTTGAAAGTCACAAATTAAACCCCTGATATTGCGATATGAAGTAAAACTTGGCAATGACAAGAATCGAATTAAAATTTTAATTTTTTTTATTTAAGTATATTGTAGTTAAACTTATATTTCATGTTATTTTTATTTCTTATTTTAGTAGACAAACTTAAAAAATGCACAATATACGTACATTTTTATTATTTTTTTTATTTGTGCTGAAGGAATAGTTATATTTTATGATGTTTAATTTTATGTTAATAATTATCTGTAAATGATGTATTTTTTTTTTATTGAAAACAATTATAAAAAAATGCCCGTGGACCGCAAAGTACAAAATGGAGCTCACAGAAATAAATATTAAACACACATTACAAAGGAAGGAAGGAAAAAGAGTGTGTGTGCTTATGACCACACGATAGAAGTGATAACTTCAAATTTTGTAATGTTATTTTTCAGAGATTAGTTCGCTGAATAAAGAACAAGGGGATATTAGTATTGTCATATAAACTTATTTATTTATATGTCTGTAATCTCATAAAGTAATATTTTTTGTGAAATATACAATCATATTTGTGAATTAATTATATTCTAAGAAGGAAACATTTGGTTTATGGTAGCTGAAATAGGTTATAAATACTTTCGATTCTAAATTATTTAAATATCTAAAAAAAACTCCGTCAATCGTTGTTCCGTACTTTCATTTGGATTATTTGACATAATTAAATTAAATTTTGATTTTAAAAAATCAACTAAAGGTTTTGATTTGGCTTCTGAAAAAAAATCTACATTAAAATTATAGATAATTTATTCAAAAGAGCTGATCCAGCTTTGTGAATTTCGGTTGTAATTTAACAATATTTAATTCTATCCATGAATTAATTTAGCAAAGGGATGAGTAAATGAATAAATATGAACGTCACACTGTTGAGCTACACGAGGGCTTTTTGCTACGGATCTCGTAATTTTTAACCATGGCCAAGTGACAAGGACGGGGCACCTGAGCTGTCACCCCATCTTCTAAATACCTCACTCCATCAACGGGAGGACGTTTGAGGTCTCGACACATTTAACGTGCATCACTCCCGTGCACGGCGGGTCTTCAGTGGCACTGGGCTCGAACTCGTGACATGCTGGCCACGTTCCGATACCTTGACCACTAGGCTACCGTAGCTTTTAAATAAAGGGATAGTAAGACAGATAGTTGATTGGGAAGAGAGGAATCTGTCAAAACCTTTAAAAAGGGATTTATTTAGAAGATTTATATCACATAATAATCTAAACTAGCTTTTTTGTCATTGTATGGCAGTTTTGTTCTAGTACATCCGATGCTGCTGCAAGGTAAGTCTTCTTAATTACATTTTGTCTTATTATATTTAAATTATTTAATGTAATTTTTTCTTAATAACTTTATAATTAGTTATTTTAAATTTTTAAATTTTCTTCTTAGACTCAAAGTATATTTAAGTAATTATGTGATTAATAGAGCTATTTGTTCATTGCTATTCTAATTCGCTTACAAAAATAGATTTTTATTCTTAAAAAAAAGTGCACCTTTTGCTAATGATAATTATACTGTTTACTTAGTTCTATAAAAATTTGTCCTTTTTCTACATTTTAAGTTTAAGTTTAGTGTAGGATTTTTCTCTCTCTAAGCCTATTTTTTAAAAATATTTCATTATCATGCTTCAACTAGGATTAGAAAGAATCCCGCCATTAGTAGAAAGAGGTGGGGGGGCGCCCCACTTAGATTGAAGCTATTGATTATATAAGATTATAGGAATTTTCATGGCAAATTGGTGGAGGAGGGGGTGACAGACTACCGTGTTTCACATTTCGGAAGGGGAAGGGGAAGGAAACGTCCCTCCTTTGGCTATATATCTTTTAAAGGGTATGTCTGTCGCGGACGACCTTGAGCCCGATTTTCAGCTTAAGACGAAAGAAGCCGAATTAGCGTTACAAACCCGAGCTTGACGTTTAATCAAGCTCTCTTTCCAGCAAAACGCGCGTAAAGAAGTTATCATTTCCAAAAGTTCTGAGGTTATGAAGGATTACAAATATTTACAACAAATTCACAGAGATTTTTAAAAGCACTTTTGGTGGAAATAATTTGGTGAAGATTCCGAGGTCACACAAACACACACCCAATTTATAGTAAGTCTTTTGAAAGCCAGTCTTAGCATCTTTCGTTACGTGACAAACTTAGAACACAGAAGAAGCACATGTTCTACATTTTCCTCTTCACCAATATTACAATCACAGGTAGATGACGGAATTAAATTAAATTTGTTCAAGTAGCTTTTAAAATTACCATGAGTAAGGAGAAATTTGGTTATTTTGCAATCAGTATAAAAATGATTTCAGGACAGTCTTTTTTACTGGTCGGGAAACACTTCTTTGATAAGTTCTTTTTACTTGAATTGATATATTCTTGGTTCCAAGACTTAACCATTCTTTTGTTCATAATCTTCCTGTAAAATGATTTAGGACAATGTTTCTCAAACTTAGGGAGCTGTCTTTCTGGATATCCAGAAGGCGTTCGATCAGGTCTGGATCAGTGGCTTAATTTACAAACTAATAATTTACAAATTCCCTCCTACTTTAATTCACATAATTAACTCTTACCTTACTAACAGATCGTATCAAGTGCGAGTTAAAGATACTCTTTCAAACATATATAATGTGAATATCGGGGCCCCACAAGGTAATTTACTTGGGCCAATAATTTTCAATATTTATATAAATGACATACCAACATATCCACAGACCAGCCTCAATATTTATGCAGATGATACCTGCATAGCTACGACACACAAAAATCACAAATATATCACTAAAGTACTAAATAATCACCTACAGCTACTAGAAACATACTTTAATACATGGAAAATAAAACTTAATGTTGACAAAACAGTTGCAGTACTCTTTAATAGTCTCAAAACACAATTTACCTAGGACTTTTACTGGATAACAAACTCACTTGGAAACAACACATTATATATGCGCGAAATAAATTCCGCAATGCTCTAAGATTTGTCGGAATTCCACAATGACTACTGAAAATAAAGTACTTCTCTACACAGCCGTTTTGCGGCCCATTATGAGTTACGGTTGTCCTGTGTGGGGGATATGCCGCTATAATACTAATATAAAAATGCTTGAAATTTCCCAAAATAAAACTTTTTGTATGATTGTTAATGCAAATATATACATGAGAAATTCAGATATATACAAAGATCTTAAAATTCCGAATTTTAAAAATTTTATTAAGAAACTCGCAACTAAATTTTTTGATTCTTTACCACTTACTAATAATTCTCACATTCTAAAACTGGAAAATTATGTACCTCATGACAACACCAAAAGGCCAAGGAGAATTCTCCTTGTGACTCCTACAATCCGCCGTAACTTTAAATGTCTTCATTTGCCTGTTGGCAAATGACCTTCTAAATTTAATATTATTATTTCTAAAATTTTTAAAATTCCATTTTGCTTACTTCCTTAATTAATCGGTATACCCACACAAGCAATCTTCCCATTCAAATATTCTCTCACTAACTTCAGGGCAGCCAATCTAGAGCCAGATCACTCTCCCCCCTCAACCAATCACAAGACAAGCTCTCTACCATTGAAGGATGGACTTTTTCCAACTCAGAATTTGTTTCTCCAAGTGCTTCGTAGCCACGCCTCTCTCCACGTTTCAACGACCAATCAGGCTGTTTCCTATCACCAAGGACGCTACTTCATCATGCACCTTTAAATCCTATGATATGGGTTGGAGGCTCGCTTTGCGAGCCATTTACCCAGTGACATCCAGCGACACCTTCTCAAACTGTGGGGCACGCCCCCTTAAAGGATGCGATAACCCTTCAAGGGGGGCGCGAGCATATCGAAAATAAAAGGTTAAAAAAAATTAATATACTGGAATGAAGTAAAACAAAATACTTTTTGATATAATAAAAAATGCAGATTTACATTGATTTGATTTATATATATCATCTGGTGAAAAAAGGTCATCAAAAATAAAAGATTCTACTTTGAACGCTCATTAGCTATCTTTGATCCTATAACTAAAAAAAAAAAAAATATTTTGTTTGCTTTGCTGTAATCCTACGATGAGAGATTTTTTATTACGTTTCTTTTAACCTAAAATATTACTTTTGCTGGCTTTCGTACGTACTAGCATGGTTATTTGCATCCCCTTCTTTTAGGGAAGTTGTAAATTATATAATTCTGTTGCGGTTTTTTGCACAATGTGAAAGAGTTTTATTATACATGGATAAGCATATTGAGCACTTTGAAGGATTAATTGTCCAAGATTTATTTTTATGAGTATACTGAAACATATAATACAAAAATCGTAAATTCTGTTGGGAAACTGGTTATTTGTTACCAATGACCTTGACAGAGAATCCTCTAATATGACAATCTTCATGGGACCTAAAGTGAATTGATTACATATCTCCTTTTTTGGGAGTGGCAAACGTTTTTCTAGAATCTTAAGGTACTTGTTTAGATCGAGTTACCGGCTCGATCACTTTTTTTCAAAAATATTTTCTTAAAGATGCTGCATTTTCCCCTATGAATAACTTAGTGGTTTCAATTGTGATGTTGTACGACTGGTTGTGGTTTATAAATGTAAATGAGCAGAATATAAAAAAAGAATTGGGCATCTGTGATCTCTCTGAAAGGAAGATGAAGCTGATCAAACAAGGGAAACACTTGCTGAAATAATGCATATTAATCATGTTAGCGAAAGTAAATTTGTGAAAAGCAATAAACATGAAACAAAAGGAAAATTTTCAATAGCCACATTAAGAACTTTATCAAGAAAATATGAAGCCGTAAGTGTACCGCAAAATGCACTTCAAAAAGACACAAGCAAGAAAAAGTTCAACAGGATATTTGTCGATCATCAAAGGACATTAAAACTACAATAACGGGAACAAAATGTAAGTTTTGCTTGCAAATAACTTTCCTGCAATGTTAGCGAAAAGTGTCTGTGATTTGTGTCCTTTAGTAAGTTCACGCACATTTGGAACAATTTAGTTCAGTTTGATTGGATATTTTCTCAAATTATGAAAGACAAATAGAAAAATCCTTGAAATAGGTAAGTATATTTTCTCTTAGTTAAATTATTCACTGAAATTGTGATTTTCATCTTGTATATTGAAAATAATTATAAAAAGAATTGGGGTGCATCACTCCCCGCGACCATTAACGTTAGTATCGAGTGCACACCTGATCCTGGGCTAAAACCTTTCGAAGTTTTCTCGCTTTAAATATTAAAAAAATAACATAATTGTTATTCATTAGAATTTTATATTCTTTTTTTATTACTTAACATTTATTCTAAATGCTAATTCTACGAGGCTTAAAATACAGTTCATTCAAAAACATTTATAATATGAGTATTCATTTCAATAAATCATTTTACATATTTGTGTACATTGTCATGCACTTCTCGTTTTACTCTTCTTACAATTAAGCTATTATATGAAGAATAATATATTATCATTTTAAAAAAATAAAAATAAACTCGTGTTAAGAGTGGGTACTTCATCCAGTATAAGAACCAGTTTAATAATTATCAGTGACTTCCATGGGCTTGTCTTGCAGAGCAAAGTTTTTCAAAGGAAGGCTAAAAATTAGAAATTGACACTCAGAGTTATTTTTGATATTTAGCTCAGATCTATATTTTGTCTTCAAAGTAGCCATCGCAGAAAATCCGGATTCACAAATCTATGATGTTAAAAATGGTAATAGTATACGAAATGCTATTGTTCTCAGTGCAGAAAATTCAGCATCAACCTCTATCCAGAATTCAAAGAGTGATTTATTACAAAATTGCCCTTTAATTTCGTCACTGGATGTGAAATCTATGAAGATATCTTTTTCGGCAATTGAGAACCCTTCTGAAGTATTTTGAAATGGATCCCTAACCCATTCATAACTTGTGTGGCGAATGTTGTTCCGGCATCAGATGATGACATCAGAGACCAGAGGCGAATGGTGTTACTACCTGAGATAGTAGGGGAGAACAGTTTCCTATAATCCACTTACCCCTACGTTCCAAGATAGACTGGTCGAGAAAAGGACATGCGCGAGGACCGGTTTTGAGGGTCCCGGCTGAAAGCAGAAGGCAGAAACGTGCTCTGTATTTAAGATGGTTTTTTAGATGTTTTAGTAAATAAAATGCATATATTTATATCTCTAGCCATACTGTGAGTTTTCGTACTCAATACGCTACAGTCTATTTAATGGAGGCACCGACGGAGATAAATAATTACTCTAATGTAATTTTTGGCTAGAGATAAAATCGATGAATTAAGATTGAGTAGGACAGAAAAATCATGCCATCTTAGAAGAGATCAACGAGCCGTCCCGGCACGTAAGAAGTTCTGCTCATAGAAAAAGGATAGACCACCCTGGTCTTAAAATAAGTGCCGCCCCGGCCATCGAAAAGTATTTTTATCACCCTGGTCTTGAAACAAGTGCCAACCTGGCAAACGACATTTCTGGTCATAAGAAAAAGTATTTAGACCACCCTGGTCTTGAAACAAAGAGCCACCCCGGCAAATGACAATTCTGATCATAAGAGAAAGTATTTAGACCATCCCGGTCTTAAGAAAAACGCCGCCCCGTCAACAAAGAATTCCTACAAGAGGAAAGAAGTTATCAGATCAACCTAGAAGCGCCTCCCGGAAACGAAAAGGCGCTTTCGTTTTTTTTTTTCCTGCTGTAGAAATCCTTTCCGTAACTACGTAGTGTAGATCTACAAAAATATATGTCAGGTACGATTTCCTTTTCTATCTGGCCAAATTATTTAAATTACATCTTGTGCATTTTTTTTGTATTTTGAAGTCTTAAATTTTGGTGACTAAACTGCATTACATATATCCTATGTATTGAGATTTAATTGTTTTAATGCTGTTGTAATTGGTTCTCTATTTATAAGCATATAATTTAGGGAAGAAAATTTTCTATTTTAATATAGATATATATTTTTTTTAAAAATTTGCAGAGTCAATCCGATAGTGAAAAAATTTTTTTACATATATATTTTTTTTTTACTAGATGATTATGTAATACTGTGTATTTTATTCATTGTTTCAGGTGTGTTTTTTTTTAAAATTTCGCGTTACTTGGAGAAAGGTTTAATATAAAATCTATTTTCTTTCAAAGAAATAATTCTTTTTAAAAAAAAAAGAATATTAAATATTTATTTTTTAGCTACTTTTTTGAAAAAAAGAAAGTTTTTTTTTAAACTTGGCTTTTTTATATTTGCAATTTATTGTTTTTTTTGAAAAAATTAGTTTTTTCATTGCAAAAACCTTTATAGCCCTACAAAAATATTTTTTTTATCTATAAATAGTGTGATGTGTTACAAATATTAAGGACAAAACGTATTGAGTTTTAAATGAAAGATATGTATAATTTTCTTAAAATTATTTTTTTAAAGATTTCCAATTTTGAATTTTTCAATTTATTTTTTTTCTTGAAAAGGTAGAGTGATATTTCATTTAATTGTGGTTGAAATTTTTTATTGTAAAAACCCCGGGTGAAAATGGCTTATTTAGAAAAGGTCGGATAGCAGAACAAGATATATTGCAAAACAATTGGGAAAAAGTAACAACGATTTAAAATTATAGACCAAAAAAATCTTATTGTAAAAGCCCAAATTACGAAGAAGAATTCGTTAAAGAAATGTTAAATATTATAATTGAGAAAAGTTTAAAACCAACACGCGGTCAGCAAGTATTTTGATTTAAATGAAAGATATTTTTTTATGCACTTATGAAATATAAACACTTTTAAATTAAAGAAACATAACCCAGTAATATAAATAAAAAAGTAGTAGTCTAAAAAACGTTTCACGGGATCCTTTTGGGTAAGAAGAAGGAGAAGGGGTTGTGATGCCTGCCCTTTAGAGAAACAAGAGCCTCATTAAATATAGGTTTTGAAAAATTGCTGCACCAGAAATGTTTACAGGTGAGCAAGGGGGGTGAAACATTTTCTGATGATATATGACTTGTCTAACCCTCAGAAAAAAAAAATTGAGGTGAGCCAATGCACGTGGTTTTAAAGCCAATTGTTACCGTAATTTAGATGGGGAAAAAAAATTTTTTTTTGGGAGGATCAAACAATTAAACCCTCGGGAAACCCGGATTTAGAATAGAATGGTCTAAGAAGCCCGAAATGGGGAAGGAAATTCAGGCTCGAAAAACAACAAGAAAAGAAAAAGGAAAAAAGTCACGCCTAGAAAATGACGAATAAATTTAGATTGGGAGAAAGTGAAAGGAAAAAGGGAGGATTTTTGGGGCCTTTGTTTTGGAGAAGGCACGGGGCAAGGGAATTTGGGTTTAAATTTAGGATTTGGGGGTTATGGAACAAACGAGGGAAATTTTGGGTTTAAAATTAGTAATTTTGAAGGGAAGCAAGCTGAGGGAAAGAGGAATCAGCCCCTTGATTCAGGGGTAGAGAATAACGCGAATGATGATGCAAGTTGTGACATCTCACGCGTTCTTCCTCTAACATAACCTCTGTGTTCTTTTGACGGCCACGATTAATCGCAAATCTTTTCCAACCCAAATCCGTGAAACGAAGCATAATGCAAATAAGAAACCTTTAAAAGGATAGAAGTTTTAGTGAGCGGAATGGCAATTAGAGAAAGTTCAGTTCAGAGAAGATAGAAGTGTTGATTGACGGTTTTTCTAGAATCCCGTAAAGCCGCCATTATAACCAAGGTACATACCATTGTACGACCCAAAAAATTTTGAAGTAGTTTGGGACGTTGAGTATTCAACCGGTAAAGATTATATTCTGAACGCGAATATATTATTGAGATTAATTAGGGATATAAATAACATATTGATAAGAGATCTAATTGGGATCTGTTTTAAATTAAGACTACGGTTTTGGTTTATTCTCACTTAATATAAGTTTGTTCGATATCTAAGTAATCTAAGTAAATTTTAATAAAAGTCATATTAAGAATTTAAAAAAGTTCATCATTTCGAGAATCCCACACCCTCTAACCCCTACGTAAAACCCCAGATATTCATGAAGGAGGGCCCATGTAGCAAAGGATCGGGAAAAGCACCAGAATTAGTTCCTGTAAGAGACGAGTTAAAAGGGATACAATAGGACCCCTTCCTATTGCACCTACTAGAGACAAATATATTTTATCTGACATTTTATGTCGTCAAGGTACCAGAGTCAGTACCAATGATCAGTATCAGTCTGTAGATATAACATCCACACCCCTTTGGGAAGCGTTGTTGCAGACTTTAGAACAAGAGGTTTTCCAGAGAGATCCAGGAAAGAGGAACCTTTTTTATGAGTTTTTTAACCCAAGGGTTTTTTAAAAAAATTGGTAACTTAATGTCCTTTGCGAGTGCCATTTAGGTTAAAAATCCCTTTCATTGTTTCAGCAGGTTGAGGCGAACTACCCCGGGCATGAAAAGTTTGATTTATCATATTTAGACAATGTGGCTGCTTTTAAAGTGTGGGGCTTTTCCCATATACCACATGGATGGGGTATTGAGCCACCAAACTCAGGGCCCGCGGGAATGAAGTCGCTTTGGATGGGGTTTAATATTGTGGTCATGTCGCAGGGTTAGGAAAGAGGTCTTCAGCTCAATTGAAAGTTCAAACAATACTAGATTTTCCAGTTCCAAGGACTAAAAACCCCGATTGAGCCTTTTGGGAATTGCGGATATTATAGACAGTACATCCCAATGTTCTCGAGTTTAGCAGAACCACTAACAGAACTGTTAAAAGGGAAATCGAAGACAGGATACATTAACTGGACTTCGGAATGTCAAGAATCTTTTGTACAATTGAAGGAAAAACTGTCGACTAATTCAGTTCTGTACGCCCCTGATTTCCCAAAACGGTTTATTTTTCAACCCGAAAAATTTTTTATTTATTTTTTCCTATGCTGAGCGTAAATTTTAATTTAATTTAAGTTCTCTAAAGAAAAATGTATGATATTCAAACGCTTGATTATTTTTTCTTGTTTCATTAATATCTGTCATAAGGTTTGACCAAGGATGCATATATGTTATGTATGCATTTATGTTAAAAATTTTATATAATTGAGTGAGATTGATATATTAAAAATTTGTAACACATTTATGGGAGGATTATACTTACTTTCTATACTTATTTCTATAATGTATCTATAAATATTAATCACTTCTATGTTTTTCTAAACATGTCATATACCAAAATGTTTCACTAAGAGTTATAAGAAAAAAATATTTCTAATATAGTGATGTAATCATTTCATTAGTGTGATTCTAGAGTAGACTGTAAGATGTGTAAAGTGTTTGATGTTTTTTTAGTTCATGAATAGGATTTAGAGTATATGTTGAGATGTTGTGTAATATGTTTCATTAACAGAAATTATAAGATAAACTGGTTTCACTAATACTTGTGTATAAACATTTAGTTTCTGTGGTGTAGACTATTATTAAGGTAGATAACTTGTATAAAAAATTTATTTTATCATTCGAAGAATTATTTGCATTTAAAACATTTGTAATTTAAGTACATCATATTTAGACAGATGAAGTATGTGTTTGTGTGTTCTTAATTTCTCTCTTTAAAATTTGAAACTAGAGAATGTTAGTGTTATTTCTTCATGCCATTCTAATGAAAGAAATTATGTATATAAATATTAATTCTTAGTAAATATGAGATTTGAGTAAATATGATTGAGTTATTGATTTGAGTTATTAACTAGATAAAGTGTAAATTATATATATCTAATAATTTCCTCATTTATTTTGATTTTTTATATGTTAATGTATTGTAGTATGTAATTCTGGCCAGAAGGGAATCGTACACTGTTAAAACTATAGTGTCATCTAGAACTTTAGTGATATCTCCTGTTGACAATTGAAATCATTTTAGTGGATCTTCAAAGAACAGAACTTTTCCTTTATCAGAAAAAGTTCTCTCTAGAAGAAGGAGGAGTTTGTGGCGAATGTTGTTCCGGCACCAGATAATGACATCACAGACCAGAGGCGAATGGTGTTACTGCCTGAGATAGTAGGGGAGAAGGGTTTCCTAGAATCCACTTACCCCTACGTTCCAAGATAGACTGGTCGAGAAAAGGACATGCGTGAGGACCGGTTTGAGGGTCCCGCTTGAAAGCAGAAGGCAGAAACGTGCTCTGTATGTAAGATGGTTTTTTAGATGTTCTAGTAAATAAAATGCATATATTTATATCTCTAGCCTGACTGTGAGTTTTCGTACTCAGTACGCTACACTTGCTATCAATTTGCCCTCGTCTGTGTACTTGTTGATGATTTATTATCCTCGAATACTCGCTGCGATTTAAAAATATATCTATAATTTTGTTTTAATCCACTGCCGAAAATACTTAATACCGTGAATTATGAAATGTATATTCAAGAGAGAATCGGTAGCTAATCGATTCGGCCAAGACTGACTAGAATTGTACGAGGTACAGCATTTTTACATGTTTTGTGCAGACGTCCGTTAGATTGCCTAGACTCACGTGAACGTTCGCGAGAACGCCAGATGTAATGGATACGATAAAGAGCAACATAGATTAGGCTATTTTTTATAATGACATTTGTACTTTTAGAAATGGATCTTGAAGGAAATAAATCTTTAATTAAATATTATTTCTCAATCTGTTTCAATTTAAAAATTAGAGAAAAAAATAACATAATTAACCTATTACTTAAAAGTAATTTACTTAAAATATATATTACTTAAGAGTAAATATATATAAAAAATTAATACTTATCTTATTAATTTGTACGGTTTATAATTAAGATCATATACTATTACAATGAAATTTCTAAATTATAATTTATTAATTAATACTTAGGATTTCTGACTAATCCTTTAAGTACAAGTCACATGTTTGGCTGACTTGTGCAGCCATCTAATGAGAGAAAATCTCAACTAAAATTGTCCTTTGTATTACTCCCTTGCCAGTAACGAAGTTACGATACATAGGGAAATAATATTGCAGGGACAGTTTAAAGACTTATTGAACAAATTACAATTTCATTCGTAATTTTTACAATAACATTTTAAACATTGATCTCATTCATCTAAACTTCTTAGACAATTCTAAGTCAAACATACACTGACTATATATGTTTTAACATCTTGCAGAATACACATTTTTTTATATTATTTATGCATGCCACTCCAATCTACACATTTTTAAATTTCAAAACTTTTGGAAGTATAAGTAGAAACAAATAATTTCCTTTTCATCATTGTACTTGTTCAAGTTACCAGCATTTCTAAGAAGTACACAAGATTTTCAAATTTTAGTGTACTATATACATGGAAAAATCATGCACACAAATAAAATACTATATATACCAATTATATTCAATGCTAAGTTATTGTAGCATGATGCTTTAACAAATATGTATAAAATAACGTCATCAATCATATTTAAGACAATAAAACAGTAATTTTCAGCTGTACTTTTGACAATATTGCATTAAATTTACATTACAATTCAAAGTAATTTGTTAATATGCAATAATACACAAAAATACTTTGTGAGCTATTATGAAGAACAGCGCCGATCCTAGGGTATCGGCCGCCCTCGTGCAAACACCTAATGTGCCGCCCCAAGAACTTTTAAATTTTTGACTAAGTATTTAAACTTACGAAAAAAATCTCCTTAATAAGAATAAAAGTAAAACACATTAATAATAACAAAAATAAAATTTGGTAGAACTTCTTTTTTTGCCGGTAATGGTTTAATAGGCAAAATTTTAACAAAATAATAAACTTTTTATTAAAATTAACCTTTAAAATAAAAATAAACATTTTATAATTATAAATGAAAAACCGTGAATTTACCTAAAATACAATCTAAAAAAAAATAAATCCCAAAGGCAAAATATCGTGAAATGAAAAGTATAAAAAAGTCCTTCTACTAAGACTAACCAATGAACTATCCCGAAAAAACCCGGGTGAAAAACACGCACTTATAACTCAAAAAAAAAGATCGAAATTTAGGTTGCGCGTTATACGCCGGGTATAAAATGAAAGCTTTAAAAATACAAAACGATGAGCATAAAAAAAGATCAGATTTTTACATATAAAAAACTGTTTCTGTGAAAGAAATAATATTCTTATGAATTTAAAACGGTTGAAATTTTAAACTACACTTTTTTTTTTATTAAAGTTTTAATTTCGAAAAACTTCAAAAAAATATCATTGCCCACATGCATTTCAGGCTTCTTCGAAAAAAGGGTGTGGTGTTATGGCGAATATGTGTGGGGACACGTTATACGCCAGATTTTACTGTAACAAAAAAATAATTTTTTCGGTTTCCTGAGAAGCAAATTTGGATAGTTTCAGATAAATCATTTTTTTCTGAGATTTGGGATTCAATTGAGACTATAGCCAAATCGGGAAAGCCTTTTTGTGTCATTTATTTCTCAAGAATTTTTAATGATTTTTAATTTTCAAAGAAGCTACAGAAACAGGTTGGTTAAAAAAATTTTAATGCTAGAGCAAAATTTGGGGGAAAAACAGGGAAAAGATCATTTTTCACTATAAGTTCCAATATCTCGTTGGCTGTTTTTACCAGGAAAAATATCTTTGAATGAAGTTATTTCATTGAAGAGCTGTATACCATCTATATCATATTTTAATTTTTTTTTTTTTTTGTTCCAGCAATAGGTTTTTTTTTTTTTTTTTAAAATTCATCTGAAAGGGGATATGTATCATTTTTCCCTTTTAAAAGTATGTTCTTCCCAAATGTTTATGTATTAACTTTAATAAAACATTTATTTCAAACGGCCCCCTCTTCTAAATCTGGATGTTTTCCCGTGGAGGAATCATACTTGTGTTATATTCTTCATCATTTGATTTTTCCCTCATCATATAATAAAAGTTTTTTTATCTGAAAATACTGTTGTACTGTATCTTTTGTTAAACGCTGTATCTATTAAATTACTTAAATATCACATTTCTTCATCATAACTACAATAATACGCCATAATATAAGGAAGATTTAAACCGTGCTCATGCATTCAGAACTGTAACGGTGATCACGCGGAAGATAGCATAACCAAAGGGGGTATCCAAAAAATATATTTAGTACCCTCCTACAAGCAAAGGGCCCCCCAAAAAGGATAAATGACCAAAGTCGCTACAAGTACATCAATTTTCCAAAAAAAAGGTTTGGAAAGGTTGAAAAAGACGGTGTGTATGACATACCCTGCGCGGGGTCCCGGGTTAAAAAGAGAAAGATCCTGACCGGATTCTATATGGTATAAAAAATATTTTTTAAAAAGTATCTCTACGTTAGGGAAAGTCGAGACCATTTCTTTTTCAACTTCGATGCTTGTCAAAACCTCGGGTCTTCCGGAGGGGGCATTTCCGATTCCCAGTCATAATTTTTTTCTGTAGCAGTGTGGAAGGGAAATTTTTGTGAGTGCTTGAAAATAAAGTTAAATTATGGATTAAAAAAAAAACTAAATTCTTTTTAAACGAATCTAAATTTTTAAAATTTTTTAAAATTTTCTATTTTTTTTGAAAGAAATTTTTTTCCCTGAAATATTTTAAAATTAAAAAAAAATCTTAACTTTTTTAATTTTTTTTTTTTCCCAAAATCCAAAAAAATTTCATTTTTTCTTTTTTTTTAAATTTTCTGACTGAATTATGAAATTTCTGATTTAATACAAAAAATATTTTGTTTGGTTAAATTTTTTGAAACTTTTGTTTCATTTCTAGAACAAAACATAGCTTGGGGTTTCCAGATTACTTATTCAAAATTATTGAAATATCTCCCCCAAAAGTAAGCCAAATTTAAAGTTTTTAAAAAACTAGGAACATAATCACAAATTCTGAATTTGTATTTCCTTTTTTAAAATTTCTAAAACAAAAAAAATAAAACATTAATATTATTTTTTTAATTGTTTGTTTGTTTTTTAAATATCTTAATACTTTGAGACTAAACAGAACAATAAAAAATTTTAGAATAATTTTAAATTTTTAAGATAAATCAAACTTTTTTACAAAGGCCAATATCCAAAAGAAATCTAAAATTTTTAAATAAAAATTTTATCTTAATTACATTAAAAATACTCAAGATTATCCCAAACCTTTAAATTATTGAATAATTTTTTCCCTTTCTGTTTTTTTTTTGAGGAAAAGAAATCACTCTTATTTACTTTATAAATTGTGTTTATCATATTTTTTTTCTGTAACGCATTTTGCTATACTTTAATTAAATAGTTTTATACTATAGGAACAAAAAAAATATTTCCATATTTTTTCAACATTTATTATTGTTCTTTTAAAAAAAAACCTTTCATTAAATGCTTTTATGTTTCTGAATAGTTCTATTCTTATTGTTGCCTTTTTTAAAAAATTTTAAATATTTATAGATTGTTATACAAATTTTGATTAACATTAGAAATACAGAATGCATACAATATTTTAAAAAAAATTATATGATTTTTATTTTTTTTTTATTTAAATTTTAAAATAACTAATTTTGTTTGCATTAAAAATTCTTTCAAATTCTCTGGGCAAAAGATCTTAATCAAGAAAGGGAGTAAACCTTAAAATAGCAATATATAAAAAAAAAAAAATTTTGCTTTTAAAATTTAACCTAAAATAATGGTTCTTTCGTTTTAAATATATTAGAAAAAATTATATGTATTTTTTCAATGTTACCCCAAAAAAAGAACAAAAATGTGTGTGTATCTTTGAAATTCCCCGGTTTTTTTTGGGGCAGATGATAACCATGTACGGGTGTGGGGGCGCCCGGGAGGGTACAATTCCCCCCCACACTGTTCACGTCACACTGCCCCCACAGCTGGTTTAATGGTCTCATAGTTTTGATACCGGTCCACTTTAAATTTTGTGTGATGCTAATTGGGCCAATGTTACGTTGATATATTTTTAGCCCCATGTAGGACCTTTCCTAAATGATCTCCCAGGGGCAATTTTCCAGAAAGATAATGCTCGTCCGCATACAGCAAAAGTTGCGCAAGACTTCCTACTTCATTTGCAGACTCTTCCATGGCTGGCCAGCTCCCCCGATTTGTCCCCTGTAGAGCACGCGTGGGATCATCTAAAACGGCAGATGCCATCGTGTCACTCTGTACATGATTTAGAGTTGGATGTTCAAGATTTGTGGGCCCATCTGCCTCAGGACAACATAAGGTGTCTAATCAACTCAATGCCGGACCATGTGGCGGCCTGTATTGCAGCTGGAGGTGGTTCAATGCGCTGTTGAAGTTGCCCAGTATTTGTGTCGTTGCACACCCTGTATTCGTTTAATTGTCTTGTTTTTGAGATCAAGTGAATCTCTCATCTGTGTCATTGTGTATTAAATTTCATTTCAATCCGATGCTTTCTTCTTGGGTCGTTTTTTTCAATGTTCCTGAGTGTACTTAGAAATGGACAGTGTTGCATTGCTGCGACCCCCCGCAGCATCATGCTGGTTTTCTGTAGTTTATTGCGTTTTGTTGCTAGAGTGAGTGAATATTAACGTCGCACTGCTCAGCTACTCGAGGGCTTTTGGCGACGGATCTGGTAATTTTGAAACATGGTCAAGTGACGAGGACGACTCCTGACTACCACACCATACCAACCGTAGGACGTTTGAGCTCTCGTCAGATTTATCGGGTATCGCTCCCCTACATAGCGGGTCTTCAGCGGTACAAGGTTCGAACTCGACGAGACTCGTCAGCAGTCAGGCCAAGCCAGTGGATGTACTCTTTTATGTCGATGTCGAGTCAGAACCAGAATATGTCCAATTGGAACTGATTGACTTACAATGCAATAATGAATTAAAACACACTTTTGAGACATCAGAATCAAAAATAGATTTATATTACATTTATGTCCCAAAAGAAAAATTGTCCAATTTGAGAGATTTGTTAGCTCTTTCGAATCAAACTTAAGGGACGAAAATCTCTGCAACGTCAATTACGATGTGCTAATACACGCATGGAGATCAACAAGCAAAAACTAAGTGAAAGAGCTTAGAAACAAATATCTTCCTAATTCAATAAACTAAACATTACTTCATCATTGCATTATTATTATTATATTACCTATGCTTGTATACGTGAAAAATAATGAAAACAGTAATAATTCATTCTCTATTTTGAATTTTTTCTCCGATAAAAATTTCTAATTGATCCAAATTTAATGTAAAGATATATATTTTTATATGCTAACCGCGGGATTATAATGTTTTTCCGAAGTGGCCCGAGAGGTCATTTGAGTTGGCCACCCCACCCCTGATTTAGTAAGTAAAATAGCAGTAACCAATAGCAATAAGTACCAGACGGCATGCAAAATAATTGTAATGAGGAATATTGAGTATGTAAGATAGCTGTAACAGATAGCAATAAGTAGAATATGGCATGGAAAATATTCGTAATGATGAATATTTAGTATGTAAAATAGCTGTAACAAATAACAATAAGTAGCATATGGCATGGAAAATAATTATAATGAGGAATATTTAGTATGTAAGATAGCTGTAACAAATAGCAATAAGTAGCATATGGCATGGAAAATATTTCTAATGAGGAATATTTAGTATGTAAGATTACTGCTATATTGTATATTTCCGTATAATAGCCAAGAAATTTTATAGCTTCTTAAGTACAATCCCATCGCTTAATTTCGCGAAATTAAGACATCGCACGTAAGTACTAAAATATAAAAAAAATAAATATTATTTATTAAATTAAAAAAGGATTACTGGAGAGAAAGGTAAAACATGTGCTACTGATATTCATGATATTAATCGCAAACTATCTAAAGAACTATCTAACTATCTAATTCACTAATGGGGCGTTGAATGGGGCGTTGTGTTTTGGGCTTATGGACTGTAAGACAGTCCTCAATCCCATATCATGATAAGTCTATGATGGGGAGCTTGACGAATGTGGGGTTTTCCTTTCTGCTTAGTGGCATGACGGCGAATGGTTGGGCGATGGAATCCGGGAGGCGTGGCTTCAGTACTTCATCTGGGTTGAAAGTTGAGTGAAAATTTTGACTTGGGTGAGAGCTTAGAGACTGCTCTCTGATTGGGTGCTGGTACAGTGATAAGTGACCCGATTGGCTGCCCTGGGGCTGAGATACAGTTCATGGGGAGGAGCTTGTCCAGTGGGAAAGAAGGAGAGAAAAAATATTGACTAAAAATTATGAAAAGTTAAATAATAGAGACTAAGATGCAATAAAAATTATTGCATTAGAAAAGATATTTAAAGGGGGGTTTTTTAAAAGTCAAGAAGTATTCTTCTTGGCCTTTTAGTATTATCATTGGGGGGGTAAGGAATTAAATTTTGCATATTAGAATTATTGGTATCAGGTAGAGCGTTAAAAAATTGATTGCAATATTCTGAATATGAGTTTTAAAAACTAGTAATTTTAAGAGCATTGCGTATGTCGTCATTGCGCATATATCTTGTAGCTTTGACGATCATACGAATAAGAGAATTTTCCAGGGTATCAAGTTTATTAAGGTATTGGCAGCATATCCCCAAACTGGACAAGCGTAAGCTATAATTGGGCGCATAACGGCTGTATAGAGAAGCACTTTGTTTTCTATACTTAAATATGAGTTCCGGCCTATTAGGGGGTAGAGTTTAAACATGATTTTCCGGAACTTATCGCGAGCGTATGAGATATGATTTTTCCAGGTAAGGTGAGAATCGAAAATAATTCCGAGATATTTGGCTTCCTGAGACCAGGGGATCTGTTTGTTGTACATGATTAGCGGTGGTGGCAAAGAGTGCTTTTTTGTGAAAATAATGGCTGTAGATTTTTCAACGTTGATGCTGATTTTCCATTTATCATAGTAGTTTTGTAAGAGGAGAAGGTGTTTGTTTATATATAATGCGTAGGATATAGTTGTCAAGTTTTTGTATGTTGTGTGGATGGTAGTGTCGTCGGCGTAAAGGTTGATTTTAGTAAGCGAGTAATTGGGAATATCATTTATGTATAGATTGAAAAGAAGGGGACCGAGCAAGCTACCTTGTGGACACCCTGCAGAGACATTGTGAGAGTTAGATAACGACTCGTTAACTCTAATTTTAAAGGAGCGGTTGGTTAGATATGAGTGAATGAGGTGAATCAGAGGGGGTACAGTTTCACTAACAGGAAATGCTCGTGATAAAGTATCAGCGAAAAACATTTGATTACCAGGTACATAATTTATTTGAAAATCATACTTTAATAATTTTAAAATCATTCTTTGCATTCGAGAAGATATTTTATGCATAGGTTTCTTAACAATTTCCATTAAGGACTTATGGTCACTCTGTACAACAACTTTACGTCCATATACAAAATTATGGTATTCCTCAAATGAGAAAACAATTGCCAATAACTCTTTCTCAATCTGTGCATAATTTTTCTCACTGTTTGTTAAATTGCGTGAGACAAATAATACCGGTTGACCATTTGGATTAAACAGGATCCTAGCCCATCTTTTGAACTATCACATTGTATTACTATTTCATCATTAACACTAAAAACTTTTAAAATTGGAGCTTTAGCTAACAATTCTTTAATGTTTACAAAGGACAATTCTTGTTCCTTTTCCCCAATCAAATTCTACATTTTCATAAATGATTTCTCTTAATGGAGCAGTAACTTTAGATACATTGGGTATAAATTTTGAAAGAAAATTCATCATGCCCAACAATCTCCTAACTTCAGTTTTTGATTTTGGTGTTGGCATCTCAACAATTGCTTTTATGTGATCTGGATCATGTTTTATACCTGATTTAGATATAATTTGACCTATATATTTTATCTCAGACATCCTGTATTGTAGTTTATCTGGATTAAACTTTATATTTAACAATTTGGCTCTTTCAAGAACTCTAGACATAATTGCATCATGTGAATCCTCATCACATCCTGCAACAATAATGTCATCAAAATAAATCTCTACTCCCTCAATATCTCCAAAAGCTTTTTAATTTCTCTTCTGAAATACTTCAGGTGCATTAACTATACCAAATGGCATTTTGTTGAATTTGTACCTTCCAAAAGGTGTATTAAATGTACAAATTTCAGAGCTAACTTCATCTAAAGGTACATGCCAAAACCATCTTTCAAATCTACAACTGAAAATATTTTCTTGCCCTCTAATCTAATGATATCATCTGTACAAGGAATTTGATAATGTTCTCTTTTAATTACTTTGTTAAGATCTCTAGGGTCTAAATATAATCTTAAATTTCCATTGGGTTTTTCTACAATGACTAAACTTTGCACCCAATCAGTTGGCTTATTAACTTTTGACACTATTCCTTCTTTTTCTAATCTATCTAGAGTACTTTTTAATTTTGGCTGCAAAGCCAGAGGAACACATCTTAGTGGGTGAATTACTGGTACAGCATTATCTTTTAAAGTAATGTGATATGTGTGTGGTTCATTTGGAAATTCCCCTACCCCAGTAAATACATCTTTATATTGCTTAATTAAATCATTTTTACTTATACTACATTTAATAGCATCAATTCTTTCAATAAGTTGTAATCCCTTACAACCTCTTAACCCTAATATTGGTTTGGATTTTACATTTACTACATAGAAAGGCAAAGGAACATTTTTGAGTTTATCAGTAGAGCAATTAATTATAAGAGAACCATTTGGCTTTAAATTAAAATTACCATATGTAGTTAGAGATATATTAGTTTTATACTAAGTTTTGGATTAACTTTAAACATACTCAAAACATACAGTGGCAAAATATTTACTTCAGCTAAAGTATCCAGTTTGAAATTTACATCAAAAGACTTATTATTTATATCTAATGAAACATTTTTATACCAAGTTGTTTCACTTACCATTTCTACATTCTTAAAATTAGTCTGTAATATTTTTCATTGCACATTTAGTTTCATTTTCATTCACAGAATCAATATAAACCAGTTCATTTTCAGGAACGTTCATTTCATGAATGTTCTTTGTATTCTGGAAACATTTAGCAGCAAAATGGTTTTTCTTCTTGCCCTTGGCACAAATTTTCCTGAACGCTGGACACTCTCGAGCCTTGTGTTTTCGTCCACATTTTTTGCAGTTGTACTGATTTTAGGCTTGCTCTGATTTTCCTTCACGAAGTTTATTATGGCTGTATCGTGTTTCATATTTCGGATTTGTTCCCTGCTCGCTTCAGCTGCCCGGACGATTTTCACGCTTTTCAACACTGAGGTTATTTTCTCGCAGGAGTCGTTTTTGTAACCCACTGTCTTTAATTCCCAAGACGATGCGGTCTCGAATCAATCCATTTTCTTGCTCTGCAAACTCGCACGTGGATGCTAAAGTCTTTAGCTGAGTGACATATGTCTCAATTGCTTGGCCCTCCAGTTGGACACGTGAAAAAAATTTATAACGCTCATAAACAACATTCTGTCGTGGTGAGCAATATTCTTCAAACTTTTGAAGAACTTCCGAAAAATTCGCTTTCGATTCTAACTTGAAGGTGTTGTATATTTCAAGTCTTTCACTGCCCAATAAGTTTAACAGGATTGCTATTTTTACTTTATCTGTTCGATCGTCTTTTTCTAGTGCAAGCAGATAATTCTCCAGTTCTTGCCTCCATTTTCGCCATTTTTCTTTCACATTTCCCAGCGAAAATTGCAGCGGAGCAGGGGGTTGGAAGGCCTCCATAGCTTATCTTTTCAATCCGATATAATCGCTAAAACTCCTGACACCATGTTTTGTTTGTTGGTTTCAGAATGTTCTTCAGAACATTTGCATCAGAAGCGATCAAACATCATTTTATTAAGCATGAGGTGACAACGTCATCTCACAACAGCAACAACACAAGCAATCATATACAGTTACAATACTCAGTTAACACAAATACACATTCACAGTTACAGTTATCATGACACGGAGCACTGGTCTACAAGATCTAAGTATATAATAAAAACTTGTGGATACAAAACGAAACCCAATCCTCTGGAGAAAGTAAAAAGTAAGGAAAAAAGACCAATTTTGTCTACTAGATCTAATTATCCATTAAAAACTAGACTGCAAACCTAAATCAAATGCTTTAGCGAAAATAAATCTCCCACCTTCACTGTGAACGAATACCACGTACACATTTCAAGAGCAGTCGTAAAGCACTCGATTCGCGCAAAAACATTCCCTCTTCCTTATGTTCATAAAACAAAAACCATGTGTATGTGAATAATATTTCTCTCATTTCGAGTAGAAAGTCAGATCTCCCTGTATCTCAAACCTTATAGACATAGAATGCCATCTATTGCCAAAAAACTGAGCAACTTACAAAACATCCCACGTGCCTGGCTTACCGGTGAGTCATTCGGCCTACAGAGAAGAAACGCGCTATCCCATTTTGCAGCCATTCGACTTCTGGCGGTGTTTTGTGCTGTGTCACATTTGGAGTCAATTATGTTATGTCAGGGAAGTTTTCGAGCAGTGCTGGCCTCCGTCAGATGTCGAGGAGAACAATGAAGCTTGCATTACTTTAGTATAGATGGGTGGACTTGCAGCGCCGCGCATAGTGCTTTAATCTGGTAACAACCACTTCCTATTCTTTCTTGGAATTTGACTTCCGGAGGATCACTGTTTTTCGGTTTGAGAAAATCTGAAATCTAGTATATGGAGCCCACACACACACAATGCAAACAGGAAATAAATACGAAAAGCAAATTCAATTTTTAGATGTGTAAGCATTATCAATAAACACCTACTTTAGTTAAAAAAATATTTATGAGTAGAAATTTTTACAAGCAATGGTAGTAGCTTTTAAAAGGAATAAGAAACAAAAAAAAACACTCTTCACTGAGTGGTATGTTAACCAAGTACATTAGCTTGAACCGATGTGTCTGGATATTACGGATTGTTCGTTTTCACTCATCGGTGTGGGAATCTTCACAATAAAAATTGTGTGTGTGTTTGTTCAAATCCACTTATCTCCGAAACTAATGGACCAATTCCTATGAAATTTTGACAAAACGTTCCATTTGAATCAGGAAAGGTTTTTACATAATTATTTCGAATTTTTTTAAAATTTAATTTTTAAGTGTGAGATTTTCCGGTTATATGATGTCACGCCTCTCACTAAGTGCGAAAATTTATACTTTGCACGCAGTTTTTAAAGGTTCTTACCATATTTTTACTATAGCTATGTTTATCGGTTTGAATATTTATCCAATTTTTCTGTTCTTTAGTACTTAATTAGGATTATTTTTCGAATAAATCATTTTATTAATGATTATTCTTGTAACAACTAAAATTTTCTTTTGTAGCTTTGACAACACTCGGATAGTTATCGCGGGATGTTTATGTGTGTGATTTCGCTTACAAATTATAATTTGGTCGCTCATCCGGTATAATGGTTAGTGACGCTGACTGGGGTGCCGTAAGGTCTGGGTTCGAATCCGGGTAAGACATGGATATTTTTGTGTTGTTACCCTTCTCTTCTTTGTGATATGTGATTCACGCTTACTTCTATGTAAGCCCCCGTGTGATACTTTGTGGTGCACGAGATTATAAATGTGTTCTGAATAATAAAAAAAATTACAACTTACTTTTTCAGTAAATTCAGGCAAATTTCTTTCTTCTTTATAAAGCGCGCGAAGAGTATTATTATTTTTACAAATCAAAACTACGTAATGATAAGGGTATTTCAATTCTTACTGCAATTAACGTTTGTATTGTACTTCCGTTTTCGCGTTATCTGCATTAGATAGTATGAAATTAATATTACGAATATTAGTAGCGTCTATTTTATCTTTCTCTCCAGTAATCCTTTTTAATTCAATATGTAATCTTTAGGGTTTTTTATTTTCCCTTATTGCGACCTAAGTTTGATTTTCGGAGAGGCATTATTTTAATTCGCAAAAGCTGATTAACTGCACTTCATAAAGAAAGTTCAAACTAAAATATTAAAAAAGGGGGAAAATAGGAACAAAAAGAGGGAGAAAAAAAAATTAAAGTACTAACGAAATATATAGCTTAAAAAGTAGATCAATCAACACAGCTCAATTCCATTGCAATGGGAAACAGAACATTTCATTCATTTCATGACATTTGAACAAAGCACTGCAAAGAGATCAGCTTCAGTATACAGTATGAATTCAAATGACAATTAATTGACAGAACAGAATTCTCACCAATTGCACTGAGAAATAAGAAAAACAAAAAACTAAATGAAGAGCAATGAAGAAATAAACTATACTTGCACAAAATCAACAATATCATAAAATACACAGCTCGGATACTTGATCAAAAGCTAATCACTGTTTTCTTCGAGACATAACTGATCGTTTTTTGAAAAAAGCACAATTGCCGAACTTGAAATAGTCGAAATCTCCAAGCCTTAAATAGCGCTTTGAGGTGGCGCCACAGGCGCGCGTGATGTGTGTCTACTCTGAAATTCTAATCATATGCATATCTCACCTCCGTTAATGCATGTTGTAAATTTCATGTTACTTGCTTGCTTCCTTCAGGGTGTTGCATTTACGGTGGCCAGCAGTGGAGTTGTGGATTTCATCCGGGTTAGTACGAGGGGATGGGAGCGGTGGGAGGGTAGGAGAAGTTCTCTTATGTCTTAGTGACGTCAGAGTCGATGTTGTTTTTGAAGTCATCTGGTCTTTTATTTTCCGAGTAATTGTCTTCGAAGGTGTTTGCTATTAAATTTTCTTTTTGTTGATCGTTGCTAGGGAAAACCGGGCTGAAGTTTGGAATTGTTGCTTTTTTTGTGGCATTTTAAAGTGTTTGCCGGGGCGGGTTTCTTGTATTAAAAAAGTGATTTTTTGGAGTTCCATGAGCTTTTCCCTCTAAAAAATTTGGGAAGCTTTTTTGGCCCTCAGATTTATGAAGGATATATTTTTTGGGGAAATTTTTCGGCCTATTTTTCCGTGAAAAAGTTTTAATTTTTGGGGACCCTTTGTGTTTGTTTTTGTGTTTGGGCTTAGGGGGTGCAGGTGGGCAGGGGCCCATCGGTGAATTTTTAATTTTTTTCTTCTAGGGGAAAGCCATTGATGTTAGTAAAGTCAGACAGGTGGAGATTATTTTTAATATTTTTCTTAAATGTAGACCAACAGGTGGTAATTGCTGTAGCGTTATCTTTATGAATAGAGGAAATTAAGGAAAAACTGAGCATAACTGGGTTATGTTCAGAGGAGAGTTCAGATATGGAATCAATATTACACGGGAAATTAAAGTTGCTGATAAGGGCAAAATCTAGAGTATTTGAAGAGTTATATCCATATCTGTGTGTGTGGTGGGAAATTTGGAAAGGCAATTTCGAGGTTGGTAGAATCGGAAAGATTTTTAAGTTGAATGAGTCTAGTAGACTTATAGGAGCAATTTTCCACGTATTGTGTGTGGCATTGAAACCCCAAAAGACCCAACAAATTACTGTTGATCTGGAGAATTTTTTAAGTCAAAAGGTGAAAAAACATTTCTAAAAATTGCGGTGGAGCAAAAATAAATTATTGGAATGAATTTAAAAAAAAGGGGGAGGATTAATAGTTATGGGGAAACTTCGATATGATGAAGAGGGGGGGTGGGGAGGGGGGAAATGGGGAAATTTAAAATTTTTTAACAAGGTTAAAAAGTACCACCGTGTGTGGGGCCATCCATGATGCGGACGTTCCTATAACACTCTTGCAGTTATTTATGTTTATGTTAGGTCTCAGATGTGTTTCCTCATAAGTAAGATATCGGTGCAATACCTTTCTCAACAAATATTTTGATTTAAACAGTTTTGATTAACTTACCGTTTGCGTTCCAAGAACACAAACTCAGGTCATGCATTGGGTGTCTATTCATGGTGATTGTCTAAAAAAGCCTCTAAAACCTAAAATTCTTTTTTCATTAGTTTTATTTTTAATAGTAGTAGTGGGCTGGGGGCGGTTTCTCTGAAGCTCATATTATTTATTTGTTGTACAAAGCACAGAACCCCCTTAAATTATCTTGCCCAGGGCCTCCCCGGTTTAAAGGAAAATCCATTCTTTTTTACTATTTTTTCTTTTGGGGCTTTGGGGGGTATTTTGGTTCTGACAGCCTGAATTTGTGAGTGATTGATAGCAGGAAGTTGACTGATACGGGGTGCCATCTGTTGAGGAGCGGTGGGTTAAAGTTCTTGCTTTTTGTCATTGGTGTGATTTTGCGTATGAAATGTTTGGTCGCCCAAACCCTATTTACGTAATTGGGAAATTTGGGTTTTTATTGTTGAGTGTCTTTGGGGGCTTGGGGAAGGGGGGCTTTTTTAAATAACTTCCTTTTCCCAAAAACTTGACAGTTTATGCAGAAGAGTGTTTCGATTCCTTGAATCTGGCACTCTCGTCTGATGGGGCTTCCAAAATTTAACATTTTTGGGAAAGGGAAAATTTTGTCACCCGGTGTGATTAAAATTTATTGTTTTCCCCCCTTTTTTTTCCCAAAACCCTTTTCTACTCTGATAGTTAGTCTTAATTTATTTAAACTAAAAATTTTAGCGTTAATTAAATTTCGTGTGAGGGAGATTAGAAAAACTGGAAGGGGTTGATTAGTTATTTTGCCTATTAGTTGTGTGACCCTGTCAACGGTGAATACCAGATCAATCAGGTCGCTGTGTATATCTGTGTTTTGGTGTCTCGTGGGAGTCCTTTGATTACGACTTTGATGGGGCATTCTGTTTTTTGGAGAGATGTAGAATGAGTTTAAGTTCGGGAGTATTGATCAAAGGTATTCGTATATAACTTAACGTATTCCTCCGTCATTTTGCTTCTGAGAGTAAATTTTAGCCTGACTGTATGTGGTAAGTTAGTGGGGATGGTGTTTAAATTGTTGTTAGTGTTACTGGGTGTGTGATTTTTTTGTAAGGGTATCGGTCGAAGTTCCTGCTACCGGTGCTATTTGGGGCTCGAAATTATCTAGTGCATTAAATTTATTTTATAAGTTAACTTTAAAATTTTATTCCGGGTTAGAATTTGTTCTTAAGTTTTTGGTGATTCTTCGGGAGGAGGTGGGGAAATATAATTCCGTTGTAGAGTGGAGGAAAATCTTGTTGAGTGTTTTTAGCGGGAGAGCAGTTGGGGGTATGATGAACAGTACAGCCGGGGATGTTGCAGAAAGGGGAGAAAACTCACTTACCGTAAGTTTATGTTGTTTTTCATATTCCTCCAGACTTTTGTAGAGGTAAGCGATGGAAAGGTCTCTTTCATCCGTCATTCCGTTGATTTTGAGAGAGTTTATCGTAGCCTTGAGATGCTCTGTGATGAGAACAAACTTTTTAATGTCAGTGGTGATATCCTGGAGTCGTTGGCAATTGGGTTCCAGGGGAGTTCCGGGTCGTGTTGAGTTGTTAGATGAGGGTAACGCGATTAATCCATTTATTGTCGTGTTGAGTTCAAGTTCAAAGCCCTGTTGTAAAATCGGAATAAAAATCGATGAGGGTGTCAGGTCAAAAAGGTTGTCACCCTATTCTTTCTGCTCTGAAAAGAGCTATAGGTACGACGGAAATTTGTACTACCTAGTTGATCTGCGATGTGATGCGATGATCTGAGTACATAGCGTATAAGACAGAAGTTCAATAACCTTTGGCTCAACCAACCTATTCCGTATCGTGATCCTTGCCTTTTCCTTCTAACGCAGGGCCTACTCCTGAAGCAGTTTGCCTTCCAGGTTCTAAAGCAACAAGTGGTTTTTGCCCCTGTCCGTGTTCTTTATGAGAACAGGAGTCAAGTCCATGCTGGAGGAGTCATCCATCAACAAGATGAGACCATTCTGGATCCCAGTCCATCTATCACCCCGAATGATCCTAGGCCGGCCTCACCACTGACTCTCTCAGATGATCAAGTGCCCGCTTTTCCATTGACCATCCCAGATGATCCTAACCCAGAGATGAAAAACCCACATTGACACTTCACCCAATAACAGAACTTTAAAAACGAAGTTTGGTCGGGTTTGTAAAACCCGTCAATGAACAGAAAATTTAAAATAATAACTTTAAATTTGGGTGAAAGTGTGTTAATAACTCTAACTTCAAATCAACTGTGAATCACACTTTTTCCCACCAGAGGACCCTAGTTGTGTCAGATATAAACAAGAAATTTCCGCAGATTCCTCAGATTGTTTCGTCAGTTGATTTTGGGGAGACGCTCACAAAGGAACGTTCTCTGTTTACTGCGATTAAAACTTATGTCTAGTGTTTATTTGTAATATAACAATGTATATAAATTCTTAACCAATAATTGTGATTAAAACTTAATTCAGAAAGAACAGTCTGTTTTTTACACCTGTTTTTGCTCTCCGCCCAGAAAACATCAGAAAAAGTAGGACATTATTTATTTTAAAACTTTCTAATAAATGAAGAGTAATTTATTACAAACTTGAATCCTTTAATTCAAAATTATTATAGGGTTAAGCCAAAACTGACTTAGAATTATCTAATTCCCTTGAAATTGTTGGTTTTCCCCCATGACATTTGAATATTTGGATATGCGTTTATTATTATTATTATTATTATTATTTTGTTGAACTTTCTCTAAGTGTGTGTGTGGGCGTGAGGTTCTCTTGAAGAGATAATTTCTTTCAGCGCGTTTTGCTGAAGAATGAGTTTCAATGAAGCGCCGCATCAGGTTTGGGGGCGTTTTGGTAACTCTAGTCGGAAATCCTGCACGTGTCGCTTAGTTTTGAATTGAGAATTTTTCATGTGCGTGTTGTTTTTTTCAGTAAAAATTTTATGCACATTTTTTCCGTGAAATTATAATTTTTTTTTCTTTAAATCTTACTGCCATGCAGTCCACTTACCCTCAACTTCAGCGAGTGAACGAGCGAATGTAGCTCAAATGAAGTTAATTGGGAAAAAAAGATTATTCTTAGTAGTAGATAAGTGGGGGTTCTGGATCACAAGGCGCTGAGGTGCGTGAGGCCCCCACCTCACCGAAAGAGTTCTCTCCGTCCCATCCCCCATTCCCGCGGTTCTCCCCCATCCCCGCTTTCCCCATCCACCCCTTCACCTGGTCCCTCTCATTTCATCCTTCTTCATCCGTGTCACTTTACACCCCCCTCCTTTTTTACTTCTATTTTCTCATAGCGGGATATTGCATAAACAATCAAAATAGAAAAACAAAGCATAAATAATATTCAACTGAGTGTCTTAGGCTACAATACTGAAATATTGCTTCTCATTTATAGATATAATTAAAATATGGGAAGATAGATTTCGTAAATATAAACCATATTAAAAAACGCCTTTTTTTCCCCCTTTTTTTTATGAATTTGATTATAATAGTGATGTCATATGACTAGTGACATCAGTATTTTTTCTACCAATCAGTTGTTTCCAAAGTTACGTCATGAAAATGAACCAATCAGCTTATTGTTGCCACCTTGTAATACTCATTTTCCTTCTTTCTGTGCATCATTTCTTCTCAAGCCTTAAGTTGGTAGAATACTTTGCTTCACGATAAAGAATTTTCACGTTCCAACCCTATCACAAAATTTCAAGATATTTTCTTTCGTGATTAGTGAATTGAAATTTATTTAGTTTAACCATGAAACATGCTACACCTCTCGCCTTCTCCAATCCTCGAGCCAAAAGAGTGTGTTTTGATAAAGACAATGGGAAAGCTTCTTCGTTTAAACCAGATGCTGTTCCTGAGAATCATTTCCATCTCGGGAGTTACAACTACGCCGTTGTTTCTGATTTTGCAGATGTTGCTCGAATTCACTGAATCTCTCCTACCTACCAAAGATGGAATCACTGTAACACCTTCCGTATGGTTAGCCCTCGTAAGAGAATTTTCTGCAATCGATCAAGCCTTTGATGTGATGGAAAAGTATTTGTTATCAAGGACTGTCTCTTACTTTCCCGAACTGTCATTGAAAATGTCACTTATATCATGTGGTAACGTTATTTCCAGCGAAAGGATTTTTCTCGCAAATTTTTGACTCCAGTTTCCATGCTAAAAGAAACGGAATGGAATGTATTAAAAGATATCCATAAGCACAGATCACATCGAAAACTGTTTCAATCATGTTCGAGCGTCTTTTTCTGAAACTTCTGAGGAAACAAGTGGCTAAACACATTCCTTTTCCAAAATCTGACTTCGATTGTATCGACGCAGAAATAGTTCTCACTACATCAATGGTCGAACTCTTATGTAACCATATCGAAGAAAATATTTCATCATTGTTCATATGCTTCGGATGTTTGGAAGGATACGAAAATCAACTAGGTCATGAATGTATGACATATTCAAATGAACAGAGAATTTCCGAATATGGTGATTTAGTTATATTAAACATGGACTGGGATAAGCTGGTTGCAGGTTTTGTCAATCGAAACATCCAAATGGTAAAGTACATGAATGAGATATTTCTCAATAAGTTGAATATGAATGTGTTGATAGAAAATGCAAAGCAAATGTATGTTGCTACAGATTCTTTATTGTTATTGCAAATAAAAAGCATTATTTTTCTATTTTAAAGTGTATTTCTTTTTTTTACTTCATGAAAGTGGTAAAGTACACACACACAGAATACGCACACAATTCGTATAAATGTATTATTCTCAATAAATTTTCAAATTTAAAACCTAAGATTGTAAAAATGATAAAAATATACTCAAAATATATTCATTTTAAGTTGTTGTTTTTTCAAGGCAAACATGAATTTTCATATTGATTCAAAACATTGTTTCGAGTATGCTTTTGCTTATATGTTTCGCTCGTAAAGATGTTGCATTTAATACTCTGAAAAGTTGGAAAAAAAACTGATTGAAAATAAAATAATCACCTTTTACAATTAAGAGAAATCAAATTAATGAATATATAAAAATAGCATATTGAATAAGTCAACAGTTTCAGAAAAATTTGAGTCCGTGTAAAGTTTTAATGAATATAATATATTTATTGACATGTGTCAGTGTTCTTTCCAAGTATGC